>VDFB02193867.1:713242577-713327449 GCA_007258455.2 Sequoia sempervirens
AAACAATGAGCCAATTAATGGCTCAATCCTACCAACAAGATCAAATATATTCCTTACCTCATATAGATGCATTGTTTATTTTTTAATTTTTTTCTCATCTATATTTTCATGCTACATTATTAAACAAGAATAATCCCAACATAGATGGGGTAATGATATCTCAACCTTAAAATTTTTGGAAAATTATCTTTCAATTTCTACTTTGTGTCTATAAATTTCCAAAAGAATAATATTATTACTAGCATACCTAGGTAACATGTATTATAATTTATGGAAACCATAAAAAATAATGCATGCGAAGGTCTTAAAATAGATGAACTAATAACCCATGTTATCCATCACTTGTGTTGCTTCTCAAGACAACCTCTTTGCATAATCATGTTCCAAATACTTGATGACTTGGTATAAAAATACATCATTAACCTTGTTATAATATTTCTATCTTTCCTTTATCTCCAACCAAGGATAGTAATCATATACCTTTATTTATCCAAGCTACAATGTACTAGTTTGATTCAATCACAAAAAATTGTCCTAGAAATCCAATAGGTATACCAAATACGATTTCATATAGATTTTTGTTGATTCCTAAACTTTTTTAAATTGTTCATGCAATGTGTCACTAATGAGAGTGGGCCAATCAATCCTATTTTCCTTTAAAATAATAAGGATGAAGAAACTCATCCAAGCATAGAAGTCCTTAGCATTAGGTAGACCAAGAAATCTAGTTAGAAGAGTGGTGGCATCCTTGAGGTCTTCTTGAAATTCACTCTTACAAAGGATATTTTTCATCTTGGTTGCTAATTTTCTTCTCTATAGTAGAAAATGATCATTGATGAAGTTAATATCAGTTTTGGTTCTATTCTAATAGTATTTCATGACCTCCTTCATGTTAACTCTATCATTTTAGGCATAGCTGGGTAATCTAAAAACTTTTTTAATCATTTCTATAATAATGTATAATAAAAATTGGCCTACAAGACTAGACACATTTTGTTTTCTTTTGGTCTTATCTTTGAGCACAAGATAGAACCAACTCAAGGTACTAGAGAGAAAATAGGAATAATAAAACCTAAAACAACCATAATTTTTCCATTCATTTTTCCATAATGGTTCTATTTCCTTATTCATTCAATTGCTATAGGAAATACCAGTCACTTACATAATCAAGGTCTATGTCTCCAATGTCATCCCAAGGGGAGAATATATTTGAAGGGGAATAATAAAATTTATATTTGTACTTCATTTCTCTCTATGGTTGTTGTTTTCATTGCATGTGTACTATCAATCACAGATGAATCCATTATATACTTCAATAATAATAAAAGTTAGCTATCTTAAAAGATATGAGCCATCCATTTGAGAATTTATAAATCACATGTAAATGTTATGCAATAAAATAACTTGATCAAATTTAATATATCATGTAGAAAAGTCTTGGTAATACCATCCAAGTTATAAAAAAATGTCTACTATCAACTAAATATAATTCTCTAGTTCAAATAGTTATGAAATTGAGCTTTAGGATTTTGACACTATTCATACTCAAGTATCAAGAATCCTGAAAGCCCTAGATCAACAACATAACTCAAAATACTCAATTAAACATACATTTTTCTTCAATTTTACTAAAATCGCACATAATCCAACCACACGTCTGATCCTAAGAAGGTAACACACTATGATCATCAAATTTTGAGGATAACAAGAGCATCCTCACACTACCAACTCAAAAAGGTGCACAAGGTAAAAATAATGGAAGTTGGAGATCAATGATACTACTTAATAGGTATAACAATAAAGGTGTACCTAAACTCACAATCCCAATGAATAATATAGTGTAAAGTGATCAAGGATAAAACTTTAGGGGAACCACTAAACAAGTACACAAATAAGGGTACACACAAAATGATGACCATAATAGATAATATAGTATAAAATGATTGAGATCAAACTTCAAAAAAAGAAGAAAATAGGTATAAAAACACAAATATGGCTAAAACCTTAACTTTGAAGGAGATGAATACAAATCTAAGTATAAAATTCAAGCTTCAAGGATCTAAAAGAAGTCATCCCAAATAGGATTTTTAGGAAAAATCCAAAAAGTTTGATTCCAAACATCATGGCTTATGAAAGTGTGATGCAAGCATGACATTACCAAGAGAAAGTAACCTCAAAATTTGATAAACCCAAAAAAAGTTCTATCAAAGCAGCAACAAGAAAAGTATATGTCATTTTAAAAAAACAAGATAATGGAAACAAATGAAAAAAAAGAAAGACACACATACGCACACAAGTGCCCTAATGTACTATAAATAAAACACACAAAATACAAACAAAAAAATTAAGAGACAAGTAGTAAAGGAAAACAAAAGAAAAAACCATTAATGAACTAGGGAATAAATCCTATCTACTTAATGGTGCACAAAAAGATTAGCAAAGAAATGACATAAACACAAAAAATATGCATAAAAAATGCATGAACCATAAACATCCTCAAGCAATTCTAGCTTCTTAAAAAATATTAAAATCATGAGAAGTAAAGAAAGAACAATCACTAAATTTCAAGAACGCACAAAGAATAAAAACAAAGTGAAGAATAAATGAGCCGAATGAGAAAAAACTCAAATGGCATGTACAAGAAAAAATATATTAATATAGAGATAAGGATGTAGGTTAGGGTGTTGTCATATCCCAATCTAAGTATTAGGGTTTTAAAGATTCCTTGGTAATCATGTTGGGATAGCCAACTCTAAAAGTCTAATGAGGGTGATGGAGAAAACCCCCAAAATTTTTGATCCACAAGAAAAAAAATTGGGATTTTGGAGATTCCTTTAGAGTCATGTCAAAATGAATAACTTTGAAAGTTTGATATGAGGTAAAATACCCATAATTAACCCAAGGAAAAATCCAAAACAAAAGCCAAGCATCAAAATAAATAAGAAAACAAGAAATGAAAAAGGGGGGTCCTCATTTTGCTAAGGAAAAATGGGGTATTTGTGTACAAGGCACAACATGATATTTTAAAATTTCCTTATTCTCAAGCTTCACATCCACTTTTATAGCTTGCACTTGGATCATTTGTGCCATAATCATGCTAGTTTTCCATAATTTTTAAATATGCTTGGCTGTGATGAGCCTAGTTTTTGGTCCAATTTTGGGTAGAATCTATAGTTTATTTGCTGGCATTTGTCATGGACTTCGATGTTAAGTGTTGATATTTTCATAATGTTTCCCTCAAACCATAGACATTGGGCTTAAATCCTATCTCTGCAAGTTTTGATGATATTGACATATTATGTGGAGTATCTATATCAATTTTGCATGTGGTTAATGAATGTTCCTTAAGGTGGTTATAGATGTCCAATATTGTGCGTACTGACATTGCCATGCAGATTTAATTTAAAGATACTAAGTTGAGGAAGACACCACCAGCTGGGCATATACCATAACGTTCAACAAAGGAATCGCTCAAGGTCAAAGGAGGTTGACAGTAGAAGATTCCTCATGCAACTAAATAAAAATGCCTCGTAGTGGACTTTAATGATTGAGAATGCGTGGGCATTATTGTTGTGCTAAATCTGCATTTGGACCTACATGTCTGACCAGATTCCATGCACACGTAACTGCCATCGCCCCACTTTCTCTGTTTTCCCTAAATGGCGTCCTACCAGTCGTGGAGTTGACTGCCTTGTTTAGCTAATAGTATAAATAAATATTGGATGCTCCTTCCTTAGGAGGTTGCACAATTTGATATTGTACTTGCACTCTTAAGTTTTTAGTAATACAAATACATTATTTTTTTGTACTCATGATTTATAGTGAATAAAATAAAGTTATGAGCTCGAGCATCTGAGTTCTCATTAGTTTTAGAGGATACTTATCCAAGGGGGCCCACTTGGTGAGTAATCCATCTTCTTAGTTTAGTATTACCTATTATTTAGTAATTAGTTAGAAATCTGGCACCGACTGTTCCTATATCCAGTAGAATTTCTCCACAATCTTTACAACAAATCCTCCACACATTCAAGTATGTTCGCATTAATTGCTATCTTTTAATCATCTTTTAAGTGCATTCATTTAATCATTGTACGTTAGTATATACGTTCACATAACATGTCATTATTCCTTGTCAAATCACCACTCCCATCTCACATGTGTGGACACATGTCCAAATTTAGGTTGGGGGAAAGAAAAAAATGTAAATATATTGCCCATGTGTCAATTTATGCTAGGCTACATCAGAAAATTTAAAATGAGCCGATTTGAAATCTGAATGAGAGGACGACTTGCATGTGTGAAGTGACATTAACTGTAGCTGCCATTTCTTCCCATCATAATTCTCCTTTATCACTCCTTTTCTTGCCATTATTGACCCTGTCATAATCTTGAGTTGCAAGAAAAAAGGTGAAACAAAAGAAAAGGAAATTTAGTTGATATTGGCACTAGAAATTTAGCAGGTATTGCAGGAAAGTGAACTTGATTTTTAGATGGGAATTGTAGGAAAGAAATTGTAGAGAATTTGTTTGATTGTAGACAATGGGAGGCAGGTCAATTCAAAATGAACCCACAGTGCATGATGTTTTATTGCAGGATGCACAATGCCTAGCCGAATTTAGAAATTGTGGATGGTTAGATTACATCTTGAAGCTGGATGGCTTTGATGAAAGCATTGCCTTTGAATTCGACTAGAAATTTTCTAAAGGAAAAGCCACAGTAAAAGGGTTGGAAGTTGTGGCAATTAAGGAAAAAATTGCAGAGGTCATAGGGTTACCGGCTAATGGTGAAAATCACCCTGCCTCCAGAGATGCTAGATTAGCTAGGACTGAATTTATAGAGCCAAATGACCCCCCATTGAACATTGATAAACATGGTGCAAAGAGAATGTCTTTGCCTGAGTCATGGAAGCAAATAGCTATTTATGTTATCAAATACATCACTTGTGAGGGTTGCCAGTCAAATTTGCATTCCATGCACTTCAAGCTTTTGAATCACATGAGGCACGGAAGGAGGATGAATGTGCCTAACGTGCTATACAATCTTCTCTCAATCATGGTGGACGAGACCCAAAAAGGTAGGGATAATTTTCTTTCCCACCATTGTTTGATTAAATTGCTAGTTGAAAATTCTTTTCATGATGTATTTGGAATGACCTGGGAAGAATTTATAAATGTTGATCAAATTAGACCTAAGCACTTGCAACCTAGGGCTTTACCTCAACCCCATAGGTCTAGCAGGAGATTAAGAATGGCTGAAGCCACTCTTGGCACTTCAACCTATGGTGCTGGCTCTAGTGTGAATCCTCCTACAATAGAAGAAACCATATAAATTAGTTCTTTTGGAACAAAGCACTTAGAAAAAGAAAGATCCTCCTCATATTCTGATGATGACATTCGACTTGAAACCCTGATGAAAACTAGGGCACAAAAGAGAGAAGTATAAACAAGAAAAGGGAAGGCTAAAACATATCTTGTAGAAAGAAAGGTGCCAAGTTCTAAGAAGAGGAAGGTTGACACTGTTCATCCTACAACCAAAGAAAAATGTGAGACCTCCCAAGAAATCAAGACTAGTTGGGCCTACGATTGGTATGCCTCCACAGGAAAGCCCTAAGCCTAGTGATGCATCACATGAGGACCCTAAAGCTCCAATGGGGTAGGAGAATGTCGAAGAAGAAAATATATTTGGGAGAAAAAAAAATATAACACTGGCCATTCTTGTTAACATTGCATAAGAGTTTGAGGAAAATCAGGATTTCCTGTAGCATGAGCAAGAAGTCCTACAGCAAGAAGTCCTTCAACAAGAAGTTTTGTAGAAATAGCTAGAGCCAGAGCAGGAGTTCTTGTAGCCACAACAAATACAAGAACAAAAGACCCTGCAATAAGAAGTGCAAGAAGAAACAATATCCCTGCAGCCAGAGATAACTAGATAGCCTGAGTCCATGCAAATAGTGCCATATGAGGAGCCAGCATTGACAAAAAAGACTAGTAGGAATTCATAATCCTCCTAATTTTATAGTACATACGACAATTTTGAATTTATGGAAAGAAATACAAAGGAGGGAGGAAGAATGGAAAAAGGAAAACCAAAAATTGAAGAAGGAAATTCAAAAGAGGGATGAGGAGATTGAAGATAAGGATGCAGAAATTGCCACCCTAAAGTAGAGGGTGGATGATATGGCAACCTTGACACCATATATTTTGGAATGTAGGACCCCTCCAAGGGTATATGCTCTACTCCTGAAAGAGAAATATCTCTATTTTAAGCTATCAAGGATTGCCTTAGGTTTGAATCCTTCTATTGACACCCCTGTCGAATTTTCCAATGCTTATAGGATTGCCTCACCTAAAATGAAGAATTTGCTGTGTGAGTTTTATTTGTATAATTATGCTATAGCTCAAGACCATGATTGGAATCCGCTGTTATATGTTGGGGATATCCAATTAAGGGCATTTATGTCTTGGGTAGAAAATGAGATTAGTTGGGGATAGCAACATGGGGCTTATAAGAAATTGGAGTCTAACATCCCTCTACCCATTAGGGCTGAATCGAGCAACCCAAGGGATATTTACAGAGAATGGCATAGAATGCTTCTCAGACCTAGTTATGGCAATAAGATTATGCCTTTGATTGAGGTAGTTTACAATGAGTATGAAGTGAAGACAATAACAAAGGAGGAAATTATGAGAAGATGTCTATCATAGAGATGGAATAGCCTAATTGATGAGTTGAAACAAGCTAAGCCTCATTCCATCCACAATTATGCTGCAACACTTAAAAGGATTGATAGCTATTTTCAGATTGGGAGAACATAGGGGCGATCGTGGCTTCCCCTGACTTTCCAGCCACCCATGCTCATGTGGCCCGTGCCAAACTTTAGATTCTACCAGTATGAAATTTTCGCAGAAAAATAGAGATGGAACATATTTGACAAATTAGGAGGATTCTATTGGGATCCTGATTCATGCACAACAACCACTGATGTTAGATAGCTATTAGTTGCAAATTCAAAGCCTTGACTAAGTAGAAGAACAACCCTTCCCCTGCTAGAGGACCAACAAAACATTAGGTTGGGGGGAGTGATGAGCCTAGTTTTTGGTCCAATTTTGGGTAGAATCTATAGTTTATTTGTTGGCATTTGTCATGGACTTTGATGTTAAATGTTGATATTTTCATAATGTTTCCCTCAAACCATAGACATTGGGCTTAAATCCTATCTCTGCAAGTTTTAATGACATTGGAATATTATGTGGATTATCTATATCAATTTTGTATGTGGTTAATGAATGTTCCTTAAGGTGGCTATAGATGTGCAATTATTGTGTGTTCTAACATTGCCATGCAGATTTAATTTAAAGATGCTAAGTTGAGGAAGACACCGCCAGTTGTGCATGCACCATAATGTCCAGTAAAGGAATCGCTCAAGGTCAAAGGAGGTCAATGATAGAAAAATTCCTCATGCAACCAAATGTAACCGCCTCGTAGTGGACTTTAATGATTGAGCATGCATGGGCGTTACTACTATGCTAAATCTATGTTTGGACCTACATGGTTGACCAGATTCCATGCACACGTAACCACCATCGCTACACTTTCTCTATTTTCCCTAAATGGTGTCCTCACAGTCATGGAGTTGATTTCCTTGTTTAGCTGATAGTATAAATAAAGATTAGATGCTCCTTCGTTAGGAGGTTGCACGATTTGATATTGTACTTGCACTCTTAAGTTTTCAATAATACAAATACATTATGTTTTTTTACTCATGATTTATAGTGAATAAAATAAAGTTCTAAGTTTGAGCATCTGAGTTTTCATTAGTTTTAGAGGATACTTATCCAAGGGGGCCCACTTGGTGATTAATTCGTCTTCTTAGTTTAGTATTACCTATTGTTTAGTAATTAGTTATAAATTTGGCACCGAATGTTCCTGCAGCTACTAGAATTCCATTCTGTGACTGTTCCTCCAACTAAAGCAGACAGAGTAGTGCCTTTTTTGTTGCTAAGATTTTCATTCCTGTTATGCATTTTAGTTGATGTATTTGTTGATTGATGATTGGTATTTATGGTATTCCCTTCTAATCAATTTACTTTTAGCATTGTATGTTCCTTAGCTGTAGAATGAAATGGCTACTTTGAGTTCCTAGTGCACATACTGTGTTGACCCATTTCAAGTTCACGTCCCTGGGTTGACAAGTTAAATGCACCTTCATGATGATTGGAATAGCTATTTAGGTTAGATGTCCAATCTCTGAATCATGGCTGTAAGGGCTTAGTTATTAAATCATTTTAGGAGGCCAACAGATTGCATAAAATTTTACTGTATTAAAATTTCTCTAGTTCTTGAGTCCCACCATATAAATCTCATTTTCCTTTAAGCCAATAGCACAATAGAGCCAACTGGTTACCTTTGGGTAAAGGTTAAGAGCTATTTCACACTTTTATAAAGGAAATGACTAACACAAATATATATTTTCAACTTGGACCACCTAAAAGTGACATTTATGTTTCAAATTTTAAAATGATAAAAACTAAAGAGATGTAGAAATATTAATTTAGTTTATGTTTATATTTTTTATATTTTAAAGAAATTTTTTGGGTGTATTTTTTTAAAAAAAGGTAGGATGCCTATATATTTATATTAGATATATAAAAAATAGAAATTACAGTAAACAAAATATCATTAGAGATACTGACATACTCAATTTAGTTCTATAGTTATAAGACAAACAACTAACATGTTGGAAATGTATGAATTTGAAAACTAACTATTGTTGCCCATGTATAATTGGCTTAAAGAGATCACCAATATATAGGAACTTTCATTCTATGCATAGTCCACTTTGAAATAGTTCTATTATAGATCCAACTATAATGCATTTTTCAAAATATTAAAATGTTGTATTCAACCAATAAGCTTGGCAACTAACAAAAGCCATTTACAAACCAAAATTTAGAAGACTAGATCAAAATGTTGTTTTTAAACCATAATTTACACATGAAAAAATTAACCACAACAAAATATTTGCAAACTTAGATTTGCAAACTTTCATTCCTCCATATGTGAGAAACCAACAAAATTTTCATCTTGGTGCTCCAAAGATTCTGAATTCACCTGCACCAAATGGAGAGGTTGCGGTGCTAGAGGAGCATTTATTGGGTAGTGGGTGGCATGAGCTTGCAAGAAGGAAACTACATAGTATTTCTTTTGTATGTTTATGTCCATGCTAGTGTAGAGAAAACTTGATTTTTTTTGCATCGCTCTCAAGAAGATTCTAGCACACTTGCACTTCGAAGAAAGCTTGATGGCATCAAAATACTCTATGAAACCCCTTCAATGCTTCAAATAATTTCTTGGAAACAAATCCCCAATAAAACCATTCCCCTTAAAAATATCATACTCCTACACCCCCTTTAACAGAGCATTATCCTCCAAGAAATTCTCCACAACTTTTTATGCTATTTCCTCCAAACCATCTAACAACTATAAAAGATCTAGCAAATTAGACAAGAAAATAGAAAAATCCTGAGAAGCAAATAACACTCTTCTCGATAGAGGGATGGTGATTTCCATTCCAAAAATCATTCTCACACAGTCTTCTACCTCAGAGAAATCCACATTGAAGATCAAGTCCAAAATTTCATGTGACAAAAGACCTACAAACAGTTGCTCCCAAGCTTGCACTAGCATATGGACTCTAAAGTTCCATGGATTATACTCCTCCAAGTCATCGTTACCTGCATAGTACCTTAGAGTGGAAGCCGAGATTCACCACCCACCATCACCACACCCTATAGAATAAGCATAAAGAAACAAAGAATTTTTGGAAGCATCTAGAATTATGCAGATAAATGGCTAGGAGGTATCTTTTTAAAATGAAACAACCGGTGTGGATTCCAAATGATCATGCTTGAGGTGTATTGTTTATTGATTGGAACTATCACTTCCATACATCCCAATAAATTTGGCATGAGCCTCTAGCCTTGTAAAATCATGTGAGATCATCCCACAATATTTGATCAATGTGCTTAATCTACAAACATTCCTTGAAATTATATCCTCCCATGTACCTATAAAATACATTTTAGAGAAAAATATTTATATGTCACCAAAATGATGACATTTTGATGACTGTTTTCATTCAATCCTCACTTCTTGAAAATTATCAACTTGTATTTTTGGGGGCTTGGAATCACTTTAGAAATATATACTTTATATCTCTGCATATTTCAATATAGGTTGGTTGCTATATAATGAAAAATTTGCATTATGGTCCCATGGATACAAACTCAAACCTAATTAATTCCCTCAAGTTCTCATTAAGGTCAAAAGAGAGTTTGTTATAATCAATTTTTGACTACTGCTGTTCACAACAAATATTTGATAATAAATCAACCAATTTATTGCCTTCTCTATTATATGTTTGATGTGGTATGATTCAAATTTATCCATTATTCCCCAAGCTTGTTGTAAAATATATTCCAATTTCCAATTTTGAATCCTCCTTTCTTTACAAGCATTTATAATCAACAATGAATCTCTTTCAATCTGAAGATTCATAATCTCAAGTTCTAAAGCCAATCACATACCATATATAAGAGCTTGTTCTTTAGTTGAATTTTTTGTACCAAATGGAAGATGTACAGATTTGGATGCAACAATATTACCTTTACAATCTCTCAACACCATCCCAGCTCCTGAGAGTCCATGATTTTCTTTGGAAGCACCATCAAAGTTTCACTTTACAATATCCCATGGAGGGGGTATCCAAGATACCTTAGACCTATCAATCTTGTTATTTGATATGTGATGTTGACTCCCTTTGAAAGGAAGTGCAAGACCACTCAACCTTGATTGCATTCACATCCCAATCAGTAAAAATGGAACCTGCATTCTTTGTTTCTTGAATAAAAGCATTAGATATTTCTAAGATAGACTTTTCTATCTTATCCATTACTTGCTCTACAATGGTTGTTTCTTTTCTAAAGATGCATTTGTTCATTTCCCACCAAATATTTTGGACAACCATTGACAAAGCCACATGCCAAATACAAGCAAATAATGAAGACATACAAAACAAGCTAGCTAGTAAAGAGCTCCCAAAGAGTAGAGGGAAAGGGGGAATACTAATTAAACTTTTATTTAATGAAAGACCAACACTCTTGTGTAAAATGACAACCAACTAAAAGATGATTTGTGTCCTCCATAACTTCATCACAAAGTATGCATTTAAATAGATTTTCAATACCTAACTTTGTTAGTCTATCACTTGTTAATATCATATTTTTTAGATCCAACCATGCAAAGCACCCCGCCTTAGGAAAAACCCCTGAATACTGGCAAAAAGAGAGTGCTCTCTAATTTTCAGAATGTTCATCATTACTTGTAACTTCCTTGTAACCCTATTTTACTAAATATTTACCTATTTTTGAAGGGTTCCATATTAATTTTTCAGAAGAACTTGATTTAAATACTAATCTACCCTTTAAGATATTTTATAGATTTCTTTTTTGATCATCTAGGATCAAAACATTTAAAAAGTCCTTCCATTGAACCTTCCTTGATGAATCCTCTATGCTTTGAAAGTAGTCCTTAACCTTTGCACCCTAGCTTGCTATTAATGTGTCTTTTGCTAATTGAAAATCATTGAATCTTATTCAATGGTGGATATCCATTCTAGGATTCTTTCCAAAAATAGGCCTCCTCTCTATTATGAATTTCTCAATTGATATATGAAGTGATTACTTTCCTACAAGATACATAGATTTCCACATTGCTGAACCTTGTGGGGGATCTGAAATAGTGAAAATAATGCTTGGAGATACATTATCCAAATATTTTCCTTGCATAATTTTGTACCATTTTGCATTTGGCTTTGCATATAAGTTCCACACTAACTTAGCTCCCAATGATAAGTTTCTTGCTAACATATTGTGGACACCAACTCCTCCTTTATGTTTTTCAATGCACAAATTTTCTAATGAAACTAGATGTATTTTCTTTGAGTCATCTATATTACCTTTCCATAAAAAACCTCTTATTAAAACTTATCAATTTCCCTTTTGATTGACTTTGGGGCCTTTAATATTTCCATATAATAATTTGGAATAGTAGAAAATACTACTTTAATCATCAGAATCCTACCTGACAGAGAAAGCCACCTCCTCTTCCATGATGCTATTATTGATTGTATTCTCTAAATTATCTTATCCCAAAAAGAAACTTTATTTTCCCCTGTGAAGAAAGGTAAGCCAAGATATCTACAAGGTAACTCCGCTGCTTGGAATCCTAATAGTTTCACTATCTTCCTTTTAATAACTACTTTTATATTTAACACATAGACCTTAGACTTATTTGCATTCACCTTTTGGCCTGAAGCTTTAGAATATTTCTACAATAGTAATTTGATTTGCTTGGCTTCATATAAAGATGATTTCCCAAAAAAAATGGTGTCATTCACAAATAATGAATGAGTGACTACGATATTGGTAGGAGGAATATTTACTTCTTTCCATAAATTCTATGTGTACCCTATGGAAAAATATGCTTAAAGCTTCAACCAATATGATGAATTGAAATGGGGATAGAGGGTCACCTTGACGTACCCCTTGAGAAGAACTAAAAAATCCTACTGGAGAACCATTAATAATTATTGAGAACTTAGCTCTTGATATGCATGATAATATCCATTTACACTGTTTATTTGCAAAACCAAACTTTTTTTAGAACTAGATTGATAAATGATTAATCAGCCATGTCATAAGCCTTCATCATATCCAATTTAACAATAAATGATGGAATATTATATGATTTTATGGAATGAAAAACCTAATGAGCCACTAATGCACCTTCTATCATCTCCCAACCTTGAACAAAACCCCCTTCTCTTCTTAAATTATTTTTAGAATAAGTGGAACAAGTCTAAGATATATGAATTTTGTAAATATCTTGTATACAATGTTACACAATGAGATTGGCTTGAAATCATAAAATGTTTTTGGAGTATCCACCTTGGGTACTATTGATGCTAAAAATTGGCAAGGTAACAACCCTTTGTGGGAAACTCAGTTTATGGGGGGAATTATTGCACTAAACTGAGTGACCTCCAAAATTTTAAAGAAGGCCGCTTCTTTAAAAATTGGTTTTTTGGAATGGGAAAAGGAAACAGATATAAAAATAAAGGATCTAACTAAGGCGATGCACTAGAATTTAGATAAAAGGAATGATGGACCTATCTTTTGGATATGATCTAGGGGCCCATTCAACAACTTAGTATGTCCTAGAATAACATAAATTAAAGATTGAAGCATGAACAACTCATTCAATGACATAAAATAATTTTCACACGCATTTACTAAAAAGAGGAGTCAAAAGACATGATCTAAACAAGAAAATTTGCATTAAAATTATATAAGTTTTGCAAATGAACCATTCAAACAATAATGGCATAGTATAAATTTTATCAATAGCATAAGAAAGTAGAGAGGCTGGACAATGGCATAGTCTATGAGTTCTTGCAGTAATATAAACAATAAAAAGGCTTGGTGTCTCTCTAAAATCTTGTAATTCTTGAACCCGTGGAACTTGGAACATGTAACATGTAATCTTCAAACCTCTCTTCAAAGCAAAGAGCAATATATATAGCCAACATCCCCACTACCTGGAGAGCAGTAACTAAAAATATTTGGAATCCTAAGCAATGATGCAATAGCCATGATTCCCTTGGACGTTGCAACAAAAAAAATTTGGGCCATAGCATTTGGTCACTCCTCATCCAGGTGCATCCCCTGCGAATGATAGCAGTGGTCCCAGAAAAGTCCTAAGTAGACAAGTGTGGCCACCTAGTATAGGCAGTTAGAAACGTGGCAACATATTGCAGCCCATAGCTTGCTCCATCCTTTGTTTTGAAAAAGCATCCAAATGGAGACAGATGGCAACATGGCATAGCTCTTGGTTCATTCTCCCCTCCCTTCATTGAAAGCTTGCATTGGGATGACACGTAGCAACAATGTTTACTATAGATGCTACTTGTGGGGCCTGCAAAATCTTTACGCAAAATGGGAGCTACGTGGCATGCGGGTGGGGCCTGACGAGGAAGTGAAGGGAAATAGTTAAAAATAGCCTGCGGTGAAGATAAGTGGGAGCATAGCGGGGGCTGGTAGAAGAGAAAAGGAGAGAATTCCTTTGGAGAGCATTGAGTGGAAATGTGGCGAAGTCTCATGGTCATTTATCAAAAAGGGTCGATGATGTTTATTGGAGGCATGGGCCAGTACTTATCAAAAAAAAAACCTGAAGGGAGCTTGATGAATTTTACATTCACAACTTCTAGTGACTATCAGGGGCGTTTCGCTTGAGGAACAAAGAACCCAAAATTTTCTCTGGTGCACAGACCAGAGTTCCATCCATAGGATGATGGATTCAGAGTTTAGAAAGGGCTACCTGTAAGGGTAGCCAGTCATCCTCAGATGGTTTCAATATATCACATAGATTCTCTTGCTCTCCGCTTAGGTCAAGCATTTCTTTATAAGGCAACACCTTAGGCAAACTGACCCCTGACTCACAATGGAAAAGTAGCCATATAACCAGATGGATGACACCTTCAATGTCTCCTACAGTAGGAGGCTAGCTAAAATTCTAGGAAATGGTAGGGTCCTGCTCCTTTTCTTCAATCTTCTTTGCAATTTGCTTAGCTATGGAAATTGACTCATCTTCAAGAAATGGGGACTGAATGCCCATCTCAGTTAGCTAGGAAATTTTTTTTGCATGCCATCCATAGTTTGGTTCAAAGTAGCTATGCATGCATTAGTATGCAAGATGGCCGAGTGGCAATGGATAAATTTATTTTCCGTCTTGGCAGCAACATTCTGATCCTCAATCCCTGCCTTTGCTAAATTTTTATTAGAGACCATGTATAGTTTATTTAGCAAATATTTTGCTTCAGGGACCCTTTCCATGATGAATTATGGAAATTTCTCAATGGCTCCATGGACCTCCCGGCTCAAGCTTGCTGCCTTTGACATATATCAGAGCGTTGGCTGTAGTGTTAGGCAGAAGACTTTAACCTTTTCCAAGTATGAAATGTATAACTGCTGAGCTACTAGAACAAGGTCTAGCTGTGCAGCAGGGGCTTGGGGAGCACTCTTTATAAGGGTAATCTCTACATCCTTCGAGCTAACATCCTCTGTTAATTCCATAATTCTCTTTTTTGCAGATGCAAGTTGCTCCCCGATGTTACTTAGCTCCTTAAACTAGTTTTCCTCAGCTCGGGCGTGGTTTTCCAACTCTGTCAAGTGAAGACTTAATCTCTTGGAGCTCTTTCTCTAATTGGGCTTTTCGGGCCTCAAAATCTGCCTTTTTTTGTTCTAATTTCTACTCATGTTGAGTGCGTTGAGATGCTAGATCTTCATCTTTTTGTTGTAGATTCTGCTCCGCCAGGGCCAATTGGCTCTAATATTCCTGGTTCCTCATTTTTACCTCATTGATTAGGATGGGATCAATGGATTGGGACTTCTTGAGTTCCTATTGGATTTTTTTCTGCTTTGATTCTTCTATCCATGCTTTTTCTAATAAGCGCACAACTTCTGCTTCTAGCAATTTCTCCCTCATCTCTAGGAAATTAACCCTTTCCTTCACAAGCTTCAGTTGCTCCTCCTTTTTCTTTAACTGACAACCAGAGTGGAGGAAGTCAGTCGTTACCACTCGTTGCATTTCTTCCATGAGTTCTACCTTATCCTGTGGTTGGGTTGTTCTCAGATCAAGTCCCACAACATACATGTCATAATTATCTGGTAGCATCTCCCCTTGTGTTTTGATGGTGTTCGAGTACATGGTGGAAAAATTTAGCGTTTGATGCGCCTCATTGTACATAATATATACCTTTGGCTTCGCATCCTTTGTGTCATCCTTAACCTTTTTCCTTTGCATTATGAGAGATTGTGCTTATTTTGTGGCCTCTCTTTGGGCTATGAATTGGGATGGCGAATGAACTAGCCCACCTACAAAGGGTGCATCAAGAGGCATGATAAAAGGGAATGTAAGTGTGGCAGGCCATTGCATTTTTCTCTTTTGGAGAGTAACAGTCTGCGGGGAGAAATAAAGGACTTGCCAAAGTTCAGTTTGTGAACTGGCAGAAGGGCTCATTGGTTGCTGCGGTGTAGTCATTGTAGAGTCTATTTGTTGGGCATATTGGGTCTGACTCGAGGTAGTAAAAGCAATAGGGGTGTCAATGGTGGTTGACCCTTTAGAAAGAGAGGTGAGGAGAGATTGGGAAGTAGTGGATAGTGTTAGGGTTTGCAGAGGTGTTAAGATAAATGGCCCTGTTTGGATGAATTGGGAGAAACCTCTTGGAAACTTTGTGGTAGAGGCAGAGAAGGTAGGGCCGACACTTGCAGTAAGGGGTGCCGTGGAAACAATAGAGGATACTAAATATTGGGAAGTAAGAAAAGGAGTGGACATTACCTGTTTACTGGATGATGGCGGTGGTTCGCTCATTGCTGGCTCCTCACTTACTTCGAGCTCCTGGCTCATTGCAAGCACTTGGCTTACGACAAGTTCTTGTGAACCTTCTCCCATAATAGCTTCTATGTGCTGTCATTTAGGGGGTAGGGAGTCTCCCACATCTACAGTCTTTGGTTGTTGTTTTTGGGACCCTCTTGTTGCTTTTGAGGCCCAGGTAAGCGTTCACGAGACTCTTTATATATTCAGTCGCACATTTGAAGCGACATAGGTAGGCTACCCTATGGGCCTTTTCCTTTACTGAGCAGAGGACGTTGATGTTTCAGCTTCTTCCTTCACATGCTCTTCTTCTTCATCAGAGTCATTGCCTCCACTAGCACTTGAGTCAGAAGTAGGATGCTTATCATCCCACAGTTTATCAAACTATTCATCATCTGACACACTATTATAAGGGGCATCCAACTAATTTGTCTCTTGGTGATACACCCAAAAGGATATGATCCTTTCTATACTCGATTCTTTTTCTTTTCTTAACTCATTGAATATGGTGGCTCCCATCTTGCAATTCTCACTATAATTTGTAGCAACAAAATATAACTTATTCCATGGCGGTCTGTCTTTTGTAGGAATATGGATTAGGTCAACCAATAATTCATTTTCTTCCTCCAATGGGTTGCACCTCTTTTCCCAGTAAGGCCGAGGACTGTGAGTTACTTTGATATGCTCATATGGTAGATCATTGAAAGGGTTATAATTCCATTTGTCGTAGATCATTACCAACCCTAGACAAGCCAACATATCCTGCAATAGTGAGTGCACTTCCTTTTTATTTTTCATGGCCACTATCTTGAAGCTCATCAGACATTTGAACAAGCTCTTCCTCTTTGTTTTTCTTGTGTAGAAGGTAGCATCAATAATACAAACCTATCAGAACCATTCAAGGGCTAACACTCGATTTGTTACGCATGTCTGGAGGTAGAATGGTTCCTCAGTGAAGCCTCACAACCAGATGAATGTAAAATATGCTCTGAAAAACCAGTCACATCTAGGAATGAAGTTCTGCATATACTCTATTTGTGTCAAGGTGAGCTGATTAATACCATCCTCTCCTTGCAAATCTTGCAAAATCAGAGTCAAGAAATAATCCGAAAATGCATAATAGTCGAAAGTGGAAGAGAGGAGAGGAGTCTAGATAGAAATCAACTTTCTTCTATTTCTTTCATAAAAAATAGACAGCTTCACATGCTTATGAAAGAAATTAGGGTTCTGATGCAAAAAAAATATGGGCAAGATAGGAAGGAAACCTGAACTTACGTTCAACTTGGTAATTGTTAATTTTCCCTATCATCTCCTTTAAGAGGTGTTATGAAAAATCATACCAGAAGTAAGATTTCTTCCTATGGAACTGGAAAGCTGGGCCCAATTGAAACACGTGCACCTCTTTTTCGGTGTCCAGACTGCAAATAAATGCCATCATTGAAAAGGCATCTTGCAAGTCTATTTCAAAAGCATCGTGCTGCACCAGGATCTTTGGTGGCTTCCATTGATCTGCTTCAATCCTTTGGGTTTCTTTGTTATAAAACTCTAGAGCCTTATCCCTTGTGTTCCATATATTTTCTCCTTTTGTAGGAGTGAATGCCTCTATTTTAATTTTTCTTTGCTTATGATCAAGAATACACAACATATTACATAGAGCTCCCGAGGTGATATTAACTGACAAAGTCCAGCCCTCAATAGTGTTTATGCTTGGGTTGAAATGCTTAATGGCCGCATCAACTAATTTTGGGAAATAGTGCACAGATGGGACCATATATTGTGGAAGCTCATTGAACCATATTTTCTCTACCATTGACATTATCTTTTTGGATACCTTCATTCTTTCGCAGGCCACTTCTCTCAATCTTTTAGGGTTTTTTTGCAAGAGCGAGATCATGAATATTATCCCAGTCCTCCTAGATTAGGGTCTAGTTTCTATAGCTTTTGGGCTTCTCCAGTTCCTGTGTGTTTTCCCACTTTGGCTTATCTGGAATACCCAGTGTGGCATAAGAAATGTTTTCAAAGACATTGATGGCTGGTGCTCCTCTCATAGCTTTAAATAAGTTTTGTGTTACCTCTCCTTGTGCTTCTTGGCTTGAACTTTCTACCATTTTTTATTTGTGGGAAGCTTCTGCTTAGCTCAAACCTCTCTGCAATTTTAGCTTTGCTCTGGTGGTGCACTAGAAATTACTTTCACTTTGAGTAGTGTATTTGAAAAAACCTTTTAAGTGCTTAAACCTTTTACATGCAATACTTAGCTATCTTTTCTCAAGGTGGTAGATGAGATTTACCTTTTTGCAATTAATTCGACATCTACTGCCAACCTTTTGGCTTGTGCGAGATGAATCACTTGCCATTTTGATATGACAAGAATTCATAATTACAATTAGCAATCATATTGTACAGCGTGATTTTCTTGGAACTTGAGCCGATGGTTTGCTAGCAGCTTAAGCATTCGTATGCATTGGCAATTAATATACCAAAAGGAATGATTAAGCCAAAGATATGACCAACATTTGAAAAGATATGAGCTCTGCCTTGGAAAAAGAAAAACACCTGGAGAATGGCACCTCAATATTTGGTCATGCATAACACCGCCAATTGCTACCACCAGCTTATGCTAATTAATTAACCCTTATTAGTTTTGCACGCATCAAGCCGTACTCAGCAAAAACAACTGGGTGGAAAATTCGAGCAAGCCCAGGCATGGCTTTCAAGTTGGTACTCGATTAACATCACATTTATGGTAAGTAAACTACCACACATTTCCTCGCTTTTTCTATAAATAGGCACCTTAGTAATAGAAAAATCACACTTAGTGATTAGAGAAAAGTCGGTAAGAGGTAATTGGCTTAGTTGTTTAGCATTAGCAGTTGTGTAGCATTTTCATAGGCTAGACTTAGGTACTTTGTAGAGATAGTTTTAAGGTAGTTACAGAGCGTCTGTCAACATGAATATCCAAATTGGGCTAGTCTTTCATAAGTCTCAAATAGCTTTTTTAGGTGAGATTTCAACTAGGAGTTTGAAAAGGATGACGAAGAACAAGCACTCATTGGCTATCATAGCCATGAAATGGGTTTTGGGGCAGGATTTCCTTGAGTACGAGGACAAATATCGAGTTAACACTGATGTGTGCTTGCATTTTTTTGCCTCCATGCTGGATATTGGAGTTCCCAAGACACTGATTTTACATTTGGTCAAGAAATTTTTTCCAAAGTACCTAAATAGCCTTAGGGAGGTAGTAGCAAATGTTGCATACGGTGGAGGCATCCTGACCACAAGCGACCTTAGGAGGTTCATTGAAGAGGACGCAGTCATACCATGGCTGCCATTTCTAAGTGGCTTTCACCTCCAGTTGCAGAATGAGCACCGCGAGAGGGTCACTCGTGCTTGCCATTTTCTCTTTTGCATCTACAATGTGGTGTCGTTCTATGATATTGACTAGTACACGAACTTCAAAAACCTAGTGTTCCCTCCACCACTAGCCATTGCTCCCTTGGATAATGCTGCTACTGATGATGATGCCCTTGTTGATGAAGATATTGTGGATGCTGTGGTTGATGTGTCTATTGCTGCTACCCATGCTATGGATTGAAGACCTTAATGTTTTTCTTTTTGATTTTTAAAAACAAACTCATAGAAATTAGTCCATTTTTTGTATACATGTTTGAAAATGCTTTTCCATAGAATATATGAAAGAAGCAAAATAGAACTATATACTTTTAGAAGTGTAGCCCTTGAGCCATTTTGACAATGTAAATACTTAAGCATATATATAATGAAAATATAACTTTATATAATCATCTTGTTTTATCTGCTTCATGGGTCATCTTTTTCCTTTTCAACATATATGTTTCAATTCAATCTTGCATGTGGGTGTTTGATTTTCTGCTCTGTGAGTTGTGAGTTTTTTTTTCTTGCTCTCTACAACAATGGGTTACTTGTTCCTTTCCACCTTGAACTATAGAATAAATAAATAGACCGGCCAACAAAAACAAAAGGGAAAGAAGGAAAAAGCACTATAGACATATTTACATCGGTAGGATATGCAAGCTTTAATTAAATAATTTAAGGTGAATTCCATTGACCAGAATTCACAATGCTTCTTTTTCCATAGTTTCTAACTGATATGCATTATGTTCTTTGCATTGAAATATCCAGAATGAACCTCCCAAAGGCTATCAAACTTCCTATGCTGACCCAGCTTTGAAGCCCTTTCATTAAACTTCAACACTAGGTCTTCTCATTTTAGACCTTGGTCCAACGCTTTCTTGTCAAACCACCTTTTAACCACCTATTGGCGGTTAGTCATGGCTATTAGGTACTTTTTCCCTTTCTCTTATACTTCTAACAACTCTGCTAGCCGCACCTCCATTGTGCCATTTTGTTCCACCTCGAGATTTTAGCAATTGCAGCATTGGAATCTCTATAGAGATAGGCAATAGTGCTTCTTTTCCATATACTAGCTCATACGACAAAGTCTTGAGAACTTTCTTAGGAGTTATATGGTCTGCCTAGAGTGCTACTCAGATGTTTTTATACCATTCCCTTTGGTATTCTAACTTAATCCTTTTGAGGAGTTGGACCAGATTCTTGTTTGTTGACTCGGTTAAGTCGGTCCCCTGTGAGTAGTAGTTTTGATGAGGGCACAACCCGAGACTTAGAAAATAACCCACAAACAAGAGAATAATTTTTTTATTCAAAAAATGGAGCTTCTTACATATAGAGGATCTCAAATCCCCAAGTTCTACAACACATGCAAGTTATAGAAAGCTACAGAATCACCCTTTCACAATATGCGAGCTTGTCCCCAAAAAAGTTACCCAAAAATTAGAAACCCACCCATAAATAGAGCTCCTCTTTAGTTTGGAGCCAAAACTACATTCAAATTTGAGTTTAGGCGGTTTGGCACTGAAAATTACAACTTGAAGTTCAAATTTCAAAAGAACATTTGCAATTGTATCTTCTAGAAAGTGCGCCAACTTCCTGGGGCCATAACTTTTGATCCGGGACTCTGATTTGTGAACCGTTTGAACCGTTGGAAAGGTTTCAAAGTCAATAACATGCTCAAAATTGCTATGCAATTTTGAAAAATTTTGGGGCCATTCCGGGAACTCTAAGTTCTCTTAAATCTAACTTAGAAGATTTTCAGGAAAATTTGGGAAACTAAAATTGCAATATCTTTCAACCCAAATAGAAAATAAAACCGTAAATTGGGAATTTCATTATGACGAAAAGGGTATCCAAAATGTAAAAACATCTAAAATTAGAAACTTGAAATTTAACTATTTTTGGGTGATGCAAGATTGCCCTTACACCACTGGATGCTCCTGCATGCGACACCCAGGGTAATTTGAGAAGTGACCCATCACGTCTCAGATGGTTGAGGAAAACCCAACTAGTCAACCGCTACCTTAGATAGCCAGGATGAATCTTCCACGGCCTTCCTCTCCATTTCACCGATATTCTTTATACTGCCTATTTTTGGTAAGCTTCCCACACCCACTATCCAATATTGCTTCAATCTCCTCCCTTTCTCAAGTAGGTGCTGTAATGCCATACTACCTATTACTGGTGCTTCCTCCTGCTCCACCTTCATGATATTCTATCAAATCTAAAATGTTGAACACAAGGGAAATGTTGATTCCATCATGCAACTCTACCTCATATGCATTCCCTAAATCATGCTTCTTCAAAATCTTACAGGGATCAAATTTCTTCATCTTCAATTTGTTATAGGTTCCCATGGGAAACCTTTCTTTCTTCAAGTGGACCATTACTTCATCGCCAATCTGAAACTCCTTATTCCTCCTTTTCTGATCTTCTTAGCCTTATATTGCATATTCATCTTATTAATGTGTTCTCATACCTTCTCATGCATATTCTTGATGTGCTCTGCAAAATCTTTGGCTTTAGCACTTATTTTCTTCTCTTGGTCCATCTTCCTCAATTCTGGAGCTATTCTGGGGCTACCTCCATACACAATCTGGAATGGTGATCTATCAGTGCTTCTGTTGATAGAATTGTTGTAAGAAAATTATTCCTAGGGTAAGATCAAGTCCCATCCCTTGGGTTTATCTCCTCCCAAACATCTCAGTAGGTTACCCAGACTCCTGTTAACAACCTCTATCTACCCATCTATTTGTGGATGGTGTGCAGAACTGAACTTCAACTCTATCTTCAGCTTCTTCCACAAGGTCCTCCAAAAGTACCCCACAAATTTGGTGTCACGATCTGAAATAATACTCTTTGGTAGACCATGTAGCCTCACCACCTCTTTGAAGAACAAGTCAACAATGTGGACTGCATCATGGGTCTTTTGACATGGAATGAAATGTGCCATCTTCGAAAACCTATCAACCACCACAAAGACTAAATCATTCCCTCGTTGTATCCTTGGAAAACCAAGAACAAAGTCCATACTTATATCCTCCCATGGCCTCTCTGGTATAGGTAAGGGCTGATATAAGCCTGTATTCTGGCTCACTCCTTTAGCCATCTGACATACCCTATATCTTTGTACAAACTTCTTCACATCCTGTGACAATTAAGGCCAATAATAATGCTCATTGATAATGGCAATGGTCTTATCCTGACCAAAATGTCCTGCCATTCCTCCACTATGCTTCTCTTTTATTAGGTTCTCCCTCATGAAACTCCTCAAGATACACAATTGACTTCCCTTAAATAACATGTCATCCTAGATTATGAAATCCAGCCACCTTGTCCTGTCCACTGTAACAAGTTTCTTGCAAGCTTTCCAAGCCTCTACGAAATTAGGATCTTCTGCGTACAGTGTCTTAAGTTCATTGAACCCAACCACTTCAATCTGCATCTTTGTCATCAATGTATGTGTCCTACTTAAGGCATCTACAACTTTATTTGACTTCCCACTCCTATGTTTCAAAATAAAGGTATAACTCTGCAAAAACTCTACCCATTTTATATGCCTCTGATTTAATTTTCCTTGACTATTTAGGTACTGCAAGGCTTGATGATCAGTATATAGAACAAATTCCTTCAGCAACAAATAATGTCTCCATTTCTTCAATGCTTGAACCATTGCATAAATTTTTTGATCATATACAAAATACTTTCTCTTGCCATCATTTAACTTTTCACTGAAAAAGGCAATGGGCTTACCTTCTTGGCTCGACACTGCTCCAATGGCACAACCACTGGCATCACAATCCACCTGAAACACCTTGTTGAAATCTGGGAGGGCTAGAATAGGTTGCTCTGTTACCTTTGCTTCAACAGTTCAAAACTCTTTGCCGCTCCAGTGCTCCACTTGAATTCTTTTCTATCCCCTCATTATTTTCAGGGGTCCACAAATACTACTGAAGTTTCTAATGAACTTTCTATAAAAACTAGCCAAACCATGGAAAGATCTCATCTCGGTAGCAGTTCTTGGGGTAGGCCATTCCAAAATAGCCTTCACCTTCTCTGGGTCCATCTTGAGACCTTCTACTGAGACAACAAACCCCAAGTACACTAACTCCTCTTCACAAAACTGCACTTCTTCAGATTAATCAACAGTTTTTCTTCTCTTAACTTCTCAAAGGCTCTCCGATATGCATCAGATGCTCATCCAATGTCTTACTGAAAATCAAAATATCATCTAAATACACAATAACAAAACTTCCCAAAAATTCTTTTAGTACCTCATTTCATGAGCTGCATGAATGTGCTCGGTGCATTGGTTAGCCCAAAGGCATGACTAACCACTCATACAGGCCCTCTTTGGTCTTGAAGGCAGTCTTCCATTCATCTCCCTCTCGAATCCGGATCTGGTGATATCCACTCTTTAGATCAATCTTTGTGAAGTATGAGCTCCACTCAAAAAGTCCATCAGTCATCCATCCTTGGCAGGAACTGTGACTTGATTGTTATCTTGTTTATGGCTCAAGAATCTGACACATCCTCCACTTCATCCTTCTTTTGGTGCTAGTACCGTGAGGTAATGACATGGACTCAAACTCTCCCAGATCAAACCTTTCAACAACTCTTGAACTTTTCTATTCAACTCCTCATTTTCTGCTGGAGTCATTCTATGAGCTACCTTATTTGGCAAACTGCTCAGGAATCAAGTCAATCTGATGACTGATCTTCCTTATTGGTGGTAAACCCTCAAGTACATTATCAGAAACAATATCCCGAAACTCATCCAACATCCCAGAAACTTCTTCTGGAACCTTCTCACTATCCTCCTTATCACTCTAGGAATCAATGCATAACACACATGCTCATGCTTCATACCTTCTAAATTTTTTCTTCCATCTACATAACAAATTCTAGCACTACTGCATACCTTTTCTTCAGTCTCCTTTAGGGGTTTCAACTTATGATGAACCCCATTCTTTGTCAAAGAGTAAGTGTTTGCATTGCCATCATGTATAGCTCGCCTATCGAACTACCACGGCCTCCCCAACAACATGTGACATGCATCCATGGGAATGATATCATAGAGTACCTCATCATGGTAGCTCCCATCTTGAACTTTACTAGGCACTGCTCATTAACCAAAACTTTGTGGTCTTTCTGCAACCAGCAATCCGATATGGATGTGGGTGCCTTTCCCTCTTCAGCTTCAACTTTGTGACCATCTCTTCTCGACACCAGATTATCGGTGCTCCCACCATCAATATGACATCACAATATTTTCCTTCACACTTGCACCTTGTGCAAAACAAATTTTTCCTCTGCTCGTTCCTTTTCCTCACCACTGGGCTCTCCTAATCACTAGGGCTTCTCCCCTTTTAGCATCATCCAATATTCGACATTCTCCTCCTCATCTGCATGTGCAACCCTTCCACGACCTTCTGGCCTTTTGTCTGCCCTTCCTTGGTGTTGTGGACATTCATAGGCTCGATGCCCTTCTTCACCACACTAGAAACACATTCCTTTGAAACCACCTCTTCTAGATCCTTCTCCATATCTCCCTCATCCTCTACTTCTTTGATCACCACTATTTTGATCACGAGGGCGGTAGAAGTTGTCATTCCTTTGGCTTCGGCTGGTACCCACATCTTCACTTTTCTTTTCATCATCATTTCAACTTCCTGAAGGTCTTCCAATAGCCCTTCCACTTTGACCTCCTCATCCTTTTTGCTTGCCATCAAATCTTTTGTTCAGCTTCTCTTCCACCTTCAAAGCAAACTGATACATATCCTCAATGGTGGTCATTCTGACTAGGCTTAATTCCTCCTGAATGCTCGGTCGTAACCCATTAAGATATCGGGCTAACTTCTCTTTATTGGCCTCTATGTGGCCCATTCTGATGATTATCTTGTGAAAATATTTAGTATATTCTTTCACAGATCTACTTCCTTGCTTCAACCCTTGCAATTTTTCAACAAATCTAACTCGTAGTCCACTGGTATGAACTGCTTCTTCAGTTTCTCTACCATGCGATCCCATATGGTGATATTTCTTTTTCCTCTTCGATTTCTTTCCAACTGGACCTCTTTCCACCAAATACTGGCATGGCCCTTCATCTTCATTTTCACAAACTTAACCTGATCTGGGTCTTCTATTTCCTCATACTCAAAATATTCTTCTAGCTCGTTGATCTAGTCAATCAACTCTTCCAAGTTCAGTCTTCCGAATAACTGGGGACTTATGTTCTGGGTTTTTTCCCGATCTTTGAAATGGACCTTATTAGCCACATTTGGTCTTGATCAATTGCTTCTTCTTCCTCTTCTACATTTGAACCTTCTTCCTCTTCTTCATCCTCACTTTCCTCCCTCAGGTTTAACCCTCTTCTCAACTGCTCTTGTAACACATCAATCTTTCTTTGGAGGGCTGCAAGTGCATCTCTTCCACCAGCATTTCTGCCACCTCGACCACCTCTGGCACCACCATGCCTACCAAGGATCACTCTTGGAGGCATCTTTCTTGACCTCAACCCACAACCATGGTCCTGGTGCGAACTGCCTCATGATCGGAGATCTGTCCACACACTCAAGAAAACCTGCTCTAATACCACTTGATGAGGGCATAGCCCAAGACTTAGAAAATAACCCACAAACAAGAGAATAATTTTTTTATTTAGAAAATGGAGCTTCTTATATGCAGAGGATCTCAAATCCCCAAGTTCTACAACACATGCAAGTTATAGAAAGCTATAGAATCACCCTTTCGCAATATGCGAGCTTGTCCCCAAAAAGTTACCCAAAAATTAGAAACCTGCCTATAAATAGAGCTCCTCTTTAGTTTGGAACCAAAACAACATTCAAATTTGAGTTTAGGTAGTTTGGCGCCGAAAAATTACAACTTGAAGTTCAAATTTCAAAAGAACATTTGCAATTGTATCTTCTAGAAAGTGCGCCAACTTTCCGGGGCCATAACTTTTGATCTGGGACTCCGATTCGTGAACTGTTTGAACCGTTGGAAATGTCTCAAAGTCAATAACGCGCTTGAAATTGCTATGCTGATTTCAGAAAGTTTTGGGGCCGTTCCGGAAACTCTAAGTGCCTCAAATCTTACTCAGAAGATTTTCAGGTGCAAATCTTGGAAACTAAAACTGCAATATCTTTCAACCCAAGAATAAAAAATAAAAACCATAAATTGAGAATTTCATTATGACGAAAAGGGTATCCAAAAATGTAAAAAAATCTAAAAACTGAGAAACTTGAAATTTAACTATTTTTGGGTGATGCAAGATTGCCCTTACACCACTGGATGCTCCTGCATCAAGTTTGATGATGTTTTAAGGAATATGCCATGCATAAGTGTGAATTGACTTACCGTAGAGCCTAGGTAAGCTTTAGCATTGTCAAAGATGATGGTTTTGGGTGGGCTGAATCTCATTACCAGTTCCTCTAGGAAGTCCACTATCTTTGCCTCTGTTGCATTTTTTAGTGGTACGACTTTGGTTCACCCAGTGAAGTAGTTAGTGGCTGTCAAGATCCATTTATGATTTGCGTTGGAGGCTGGGTTGATCATTCCAATGAAGTCTAGGCCCCATTGTGTTAATGGTTCATCAACCACTATCAGATTAATAGGCATTGCATAGTTATTTCTTCTTCCTGTGAAGAATTGAATTCCTTGGAAGCTTTCACCAAGGAGTAGGAATCATTGAATAGCATTGGCTAGAAGTACCCTGCGCACATGATTTTGTTGGAAATGGTCTTTGCGGAGAAATTCCCATCCATGGGACTGTTGTGGTAAGTGTTGAGGATCCTTCTTTCTTGCTCTATGGTAACAAATTGTAATAGAATGTCGTTAAAATTTATTTTGAATAGGATCCCTTCAATGAGTGCAAATCTGCTATTTTGCAGTCAGTAGAATCTTCTCTTTTGAGAAGGAAGGCCCGACAAATATTTTCCTATGTGCATAAACCTTACTCTGTCTACCAACCAACAACCTTTAGAATCTGACTCATTTGTTAGGACCAGCTTCACTTGCTCTTCTTCGGTGGCCATTTCTTCATCATGTGGAAGATATTCGCACAATCCTCTTCCATGAACGGTATTTGTAGGTTTGACCTCAATGTCGTATTCGAGGATCTTGATGATCCAATTGGCTCTTTTCTCGGTGATTTCTCCTTCCATGATGTATCATGCACACTAGAATGCATGACATAGACAATCAACTTATTGCAAGAGATTAGGTGTCAGAACTTCTTGAGCCGCCCCTTAACTATTGCAAATGCTTGACTCTCCACAAAGTTGTAGTTTGTCTCATATTCCTTCAGAGTCTGGGAGTGAAATGTTATCGGATGTTCTCCCTTGCCCTCATCATCTTTCTGAGTTAATACAATAGCAATGCTTGACTTGCTACTGAATACATACATTATAAAGTCCTTTGATAAGTCTAGATTGACCAAAAGAGGAGCGGAGGAAATAGCATCCTTGACTTTCTCAAAGGCTTCTCTGGCTTATTTTGTCCATTTAAATGTTTAATCCTTTTTCAACATTAAGGTGATTGGCCTAATTATTTCTGTAAAATCATAAATAAATTTGCTAACAAAATTTACCTTTCCCAAGAAGGATTGAATGCCTTTCTTGTTGACTAGAAGGGGAAGCTCTTTGATTGATTTCACCTACTCAAGATCGATCGAAATTCCATCTTTGGACACTATGTGCCCCAATAGCTTGCGTTGCGGCACTCCGAAGACATTTTTTTTGGGTTTAGGGATATCTTGAACTCCTGGAATTTCTTGAAAACCATCTCAAGATGATCAAAATGATCATCCTTGGACTTGGAGAGTACCATCAAATCATCTAAATAGATTAGGATAATCTTGTTGATTAGTCTGCTAAAAGTGATATCCATTGCCCGCTAGAAGGTGGCCCCTACATTTGAGAGGCTGAATGAAATCTTAGCATATGCAAACATTCCCCACTTGGTAGTGAACGTTGTCTTATGTTGATCCTCCTCTTTGAACCGGATCTAATTGTAACAAGAGAAGTTATCTAATAGGGAAAACATCTTCAATCCTGCCACTATTTGCAGGATTGACTCCATTGAAGGTAGCAGGTAATAATCCTTTAGGGATATCTGTTTAGGTCTCAAAAGTCTACACATAGACATATATCTCCATTCTTCTTCCAGACTAGGACCAAATTGGATACCCACATACTATGCTTAATTGAGAAGACTATCTGTGACTAGATTAGCTTCATTAATTCTTGTGCCATTTGTGCTTCAATCTTGGGATTGACTGGGCTCTGTTTCTAATGGACCAATTTTGTGCCTTCCGCTAGTTCTATTGTATGCTAGATGATATCAAGATCATATCCCTTGAGGTCATCATATGACTAGGCCACCACTCCATATTTTTCACAAAAGTTGATGAGCCTTTCTTTATCATGATGCGAGACATATTTTCTGACTTTGAGCTTTCTTCCATCTCTGACCTGAAGATCCACATAGTCACCTTTATCTGCTACAAACTTCCTCTTTTTGTTTCTTGCATCGTTACAATCAAAAATATTTTTGAGAGTGACCAATCCCTTTGGAATCTTGTTGGATTTTAGTTGAATGATTTTTCCTTCATAAGCTTCAGCAAACTTCGGTTGGAGTTGGTCAACAAATTCTCCCAATTGTTGGATGAATGAGGCAATGTGTTCATCACTGTCGAATACTTTCCAACTATAGTCATTGTCTAGAATGGATGGTTGGAATATCACTCACATAGAGTGTTTTTTGTGAATGAGGTCAGAGGTGGGATCAAATTGGGATCTGATTGCTACCATGCGATCTGCATCTGTATTTTTTTCTCTAGGCACCATTTGAATGTTGAATTCTTCAAAACTCTCAATCAGGTCCCAAACTTAGTGTCTTTAGGATTGCATGCAAACATTCTTGGCTGCAGAAATTATGTGGACTTGATTGACTACTACATCAAAATCTTTGAACACCATTAATTTCTTAATGCCCATTCACTTTGCAAGGCTTAAACCTTGCACCAATCCTTTGTATTCAGCTTCATTATTCAAGCAAGTGAAATGGAAGTGGAAGGCCTCAGTGTCTTTTCATTATGTGGGGATATTAAACATATTCTGACTCCTACACCAACCTTGCATCTTGCTCCGTCGAAGTACAACATCCACAGTTTTGAGGCTTGACTGCTCTCAGATTCTTTGATGACCTTCAGGAGTACTTGATCTTTATCATAGCTAACATAGGTGCCCAACCTAGTAGCATGGTAGTTACTGAAAGGATTAATATCTATATGTTCATTTAAGAGAACATCTTCTTGATCGGTCCAATCTCCAGTCACTTTTTCATATTCCAGTAGCTCAGCATGATGCATTTCTTGCTTGGTGATAGAGGTATAAGCAACCTCAATGTTGATCATGGCTTCATTGGAGACATGTTCCAAATGTAGGGCTTTAGATACTATCTTCATTTTAGCTCCATGCTTGGTCCATACAATCAAATGTGACTAGTCTAGAGAAAGATACCCACCTATTTTTGAAGTAAACTCCGGGGATAGGTAGGGACCAAACATAGGGGGAACATCTATGATCAGAGTGTCTTGAGGGACTGTGATACTGGGATAAGAAAACAAAGTCAATGGGAGGTCTTTGATGAGGCCTATAGTTTCAAATTTATTCCTATCAAGTTGCATAACCCCCTTTTTTAAAGGTTCGTAGCTAAGTCCTAAGGCCTTAGCTATCTTCTTTGGCATGACTGTGGTGCTAGCACTAGAGTCAATCATGGAATTATGTAATAATTTCTCCCCTATAATGAGAGTTAAGAAAAATGATTGAGGCTTTGGCTTATCTCTTACTTCAGTAGGGGATTCCACTGTGCTATTTGTAAGAAATTTGGCAAGAGGTGATTGATTAATATCCTTTTGCTTGAGTGACTGCTCCGTTGGTGTGACACTTGCATCCTCTTGGAGAGCCTTTTGTAGTAATGTATTTTGTTTCAGGATGGCTAGGATATCCCATAGAGACACATTAGTAGATTATTTTTCAATTGTTCCACCACATTAAATGGTGGTAGATTCAAAGGTTTCTACTCCTTAGCTCTTATTATAAGAATTTCCTTTCACGACAGACATTGTGTCACCACTACAGGGTAGTAGGTGTCTGGTAAGAAGTGATTTTAGGCTGCAGGCTCACTAGTTGTGGGGCGATTGGTTTGACCATGAATCTCCTCTTCAAGTGGGTGTTGTAATCAGACTGTACTTATGGTGTCTTAGATGTGGATGCCTCATTGGAAAATACCGCTTCTTCCATCCATGAGAAGAGTGTGTGATCGGGAGTGATGTTTTCTTCTTTCTCTAGTGACATCCCCTAAATTTGTGCGGTGAGCACCACATTGTCCATTTGTGAAGAGGTATACACATAGCTTCCGAGATTTGACATTGTGCCTTTGTTGTGCTGCTCAACCACCTTTTGTTGTAGGTTGTCATGAAGATAGTTTCAGGGCATATGTGAATCACCACAAGGAAAGCACTAGGGGTTGGTGTTATCAATTAAATTGTTTTTCCTCGTAGTTAGCTCTTTGCTCGAGCTTAGATTGGAACTCTATAGCGGAGAAGGCACCAACACTATTTTATTTGTTGTTTATGCCTTGGGATTTGTGCAAGTGCCTCCTTGAAATTAGTTCTATTGGTAAGAAGGTTTCCCACCTCGATAATTCTGGTAGCTCGGCCTCAAAGGTACTGCCTAGTTTTGCTTGATGACAGTTATATCAATGACAATAGTCCACAACATTTCCTTGAAATTGCTTATCTCTTCCTTTGAAGAGCTAGATGTAGAAGCATTGTTCAGTGGTGCATTCAGGTGTGTGTACCTGGATTGAGGAGGAGATGGCGTGCTGGTGGAAGGAATCTCTTGAGCATGAACCAATATTTATGGAAAAATAGGAATGATGGGTTGGGGTGGTAACTTCCCGGCATATATCAAATTATTCTTTGCCTTGACAACAACGTTGTAGGTGCCCAATAATTTGGTTCCACTGAGAGATTGGATCATCATTGAAATGTCAGGGTTGATAGATTTTAAGTAGAACATGAATGCTAGATCAGGTGGCAAGCAGATATTAACTTGGATTCTCTGCTAGCTCATATGGAACCAAGCATTAAAGTCAGCCATGGCTTTGTGTGGGGCCCGCTTTATGACCGACAACTGATAATATAAAGAGGATTAGTCTCCTTCATTCAAAAATATCTAATAGAAAGGATCTTCGAGCTCATCCCAGGTACTAATAGTGTTTTCTTGCAGCGTCTAGTACCAATCTAGTGCCTTTCCTCTGAAAGAGGTGGTGAGCAATCTTAGTGCTATATTTTGGTCTATAACGCCATGTACCAGACATATGTCTACAACATCTTGTAGATGTTTAGATGGTGTTCTTGAGTCATCCCTGATGAATTTAGGTATAGCTTTTAGGGTGGAAATTGGGATAGTGGCCCAAATGACAGGCCCTACTAGTGCTACAAGAGGATTTCCAGCGTCCCATGCCACATAATTTTTGTTAGCAATAGGAAACATGGATAGCAGAAAGGGTGGAGGAAGTGGAACGTTCACTAATTGGGTCGCAAGCTGTACTATCGCTAATGGTGGCATTAATAAACCAAGATTATTTATTGTTTGGGACCTAGTAATAGGTCGATGGCTCATACACCCTCCTTAAAATTAGGTTCATTTAAGCTTAGTCCCACTGGGCATGCCAGGAAAAAGAAAAACTGTTGAATCAAAAAATTGGTAAGGTAATAGCCCTTTGTGGGAAACTCAGTTTATGGGGGACTTATTGCATTAAATTGAGTGACCTCCAGATTTTCAAAGAAGCTGACTTCTTCTGTAATTGGTCTTTTGGAATGGGAAAAAAAAGAAAATATAAAAATAAAGGATCTAACTAAGGCGATGCACCAAAATTTAGATAAAAGGCATGATGAACCTATCTTTTGGATATGATTTAAGGGCCCTTTCAATAATTTAGTATGTCCTAGAATAACATAAATTAAAGATTGAAGCATGAACAACTCATTCAATGACATAAAATAATTTTCACACCCATTTACTAAAAAGAGGAGTTAAAAGACATGATCTAAACTAGAAATTTTACATTAAAATTATAGAAGTTCTACAAATGAACCATTCAAACAATAATGACATAGTATAAAGTTTATCAATAGCATAAGAAAGTAGAGAGGCTGAACAATGGCACAGTCTGTGATTTCTTGCAATAATATAAACAATAAAAAGGCCTGGTGTCTCTAAAATCCTATAATTCTTGAACCCATGGAACTTGGAACAAGTAACATGTAATCTTCGAACCCTTCTTCAGAAGAAAATAGTAGTATATATAGCAAGCATCCCCATTTCCTGGTGAGAAATAATTGAAAAGATTTGGAATCCTGAGCAATGATGCAGTAGCCATGATTCTCTTGGCTATTGCAATAGAAAAATATTCGGGCCATAGCATTTGGTTTCTCCTCATCCAAATGCATCCCTTGCAAATGATAACAGTGGTCTCGACAAAGTCCCGAGCAGAAAAGTGTCGCCACCCAGTATAGGCAGTTAGAAACTTGGCAGCATATTGCAACCCATAGCTTGCTCCATCCTTTGTTTTGAAGAAGCATTTGCAAGGAGACATATGGCAACATGACGTAGCTCGTGGTTCATTCTCCCTTCCCTTCGTTGAAAGCTTGCACTGGGATGACAAGTAGCAACAATGTTTAGTATAGATGTCGCTTGTGGGGCCTACCAAATCTTTACACAAAATAGGAGCTACATGACACATGTGTGGGGTCCACCAAGAAAGTGAAGGGAAGTAGTTAAAAATAGCCTGCGGTGAAAACACGTGGGAGCCTAGTGGGGGCTGGTAGAAGAGAAAAGGAGAGAATTCCTTCGAAGAGCGCTGAGTGGACATGTGGCAGAGGCCAGCAGTCGTTTATCAAAAAGGGTTGATGATTTTTATTAGAGGCATGGGCCGATACTTAGAAAAAAAACAAAACCCAAAGGGAGCTTGATGAATTTTACATTCATAGGTACAATAGTTATGTGAGTGACATTAAATTTCTTCAACATGTTACTTAGTTTCCAGGACTCTTCCATAGCATTGAGCATGTCATAGCCTATAAAATCCCAATATTTCTAGAAAAAAAGGTTGTGAAGCCATCCAACCTTGGGGCCTTATTAGGAGGCAAAGAAAAGATAACACCTTTCACTTCTTCCAAGGTGAATGGTCTCAACAATTGCTTATTATCCTCATTACAAATCAATTGAGGTATGGAATCCAGAAAACCCCCCCTTTCATTTATCAATTGTGAATGAGTTGTAGAAGTAAATAATAGCTTGGAAAAAAAAGTTATATTTTCCTTTTGGATCTCTTCTTCCTTTGTAAGTAGAGCACATGTTAGATTATCATGTATAGAAAATATGGAATTTTTGGACCTTTTAACTCATGCAAAGATGTGAAAAAACTTAGTATTCTTATCACCTTCCTTTAGCCATAGTTCTCAAGATTTCTATCTCCAATAAATTTCTTCCCTTGAAATTAGCTCTAACCATTCTACCTAAAGCAATTTTTGTTGCTCAAAGACAACTGCATCCATTCCATGAGAAATTATATTTTAATTTATATCTGATAACTTATTAAACAATTTTTCTTTCTCTTGGAGAATATTCATGAAGACTTGCACATTCCAATTATTTATTTTTTGCTTAACATACATCAATTTCTTGTGAAACTAAAACACACACGAACCTCTCACAAGAGGGGAATTCAGCCACCATTGCTTCAAGAGGATCATAAATTAAGGATGTCCAAACCACATTCTCTCAAACTTAAAGGTATAGAGTCCCTACTAGTGTCTAGTAAACTTGGTGGTGATCACACTATTCAAAGGGGAAAACCTAACTGAACAGTCCACTTAATATTTAGAAATACCTTCATTGAATTATCAACCAAGGCTAGTAGGTTTGTGATGGTACTGGAATTGTATGTGCTTTCAAAGACTAGAAACTACCTAAATCATTCTAGTAAAGCTACTACACTTGCTAGAAAGTCATAAAACTACAAAATAGTAAGGAAAGTAAAGTTGTCTCTATGGCTAAGGGTACCTACAATATAAGAATGTAGCTAACTACTATTAAGAAGTGAATGCTGGAAATTGACTGAACTAATAATTAAACCTATTCTATACTTTGGAGTACAACAACTCTAGTAATTTCAGTATAACTATGAAACAAAAATTGTTCATGCATCCATTAATGATTGAAAACATGAAGAATCTGTTAACACAACTTGCATTTACAAAGTAACAACTAAAATAGAAATAAAATAACTGAAAGGAAAGAGTGAAGGACAACTACCTTGAGTGGCCCTTGCTCAAGTAGCTATCTTCACTAAGCTAAAACCAAATCTAACTCCTTATATCCAACACAATCATAACAACTCATATTCATTCATTGCACAAATCTAGAATATCACATAAGATTCTACTCAAAGATCTTATTCATGAAATCATAATTGCATTATAAACATAGGTGTATTTCAACTAAACATTGAAAGAGTATTCCATAACTGCTAAAAACTAATTGACTAAAAACTAACTAGCTAACCTAAGACTCAACCAATGTGCTATACATATAGGCATGAGGGAGCTTATTCAAAGTAGGACTCTAAACTAAAACCTTTAATGACCACTCCTTGGATTTCAAAGGGTGACAAATATTTAGCTAACTCTAAATGCAACTAGAAAGTCCAAATTGGATTGTGACTCTATTTGTAATAGACTAGAATGTTGAATGCTCAAAATTAGTTCAAAATTCCAATCACAATAAGTTTCTTCCTTCTCTAGTTTCTTTATTGATCACCATAATGATGCATTATCTCCATTAAATGTCTTCATGCTATAGTCACCGTGTTCAATTTATTTTAGGAATCCCCCATTTCTCTATTCAGGAACTCCTTCGGTTGTGGGCTCCATGTTGTAGTTGTTGTAGGATATAGTGCCTCTGGCTACAAGGGGTTAGTTCACAAAACATGCACATAATAATAACAACCATGACTAATCATAGACATCCAATCACAATTCATACATATTCACACATAAATCATACATTAGCCAGCACATCATAATTATATTTCCATATACATAAACCAAGTTCAGGGTTTGCATAATAGGTATCAAAGATAGCATAATGTATAAACACGTATAGGAGAAATTTTTTGGTAATTCATATGAGCATGTATAAAAGATATAAGAACTAACAATTATCTAGACTCATCATTTCCCCCAACTACCATTTTGCTTGCCCTCAAGCACATTAACTAGGGCAGAAGGTTGTAGTGCAGTGTAATTTCTTTGAGATCCATGACAGTGTTCACTCCTTTTATTTTCTTTAGGTAAAAGCATTTGTAGCATGAAATTCTATTCATTATGTTAAGTTCAGCTTGCTCGTATTCCTCCATTTTATCTTCTATCTAATGTGGCACTGTATAAAGGAGTATTGATGGCTGGAATGTAAGTGGCATTCATTTAAGTGCTTTATCAACAATAATATCCATGTACCTACACACTCTTTTAATCATGGTCATGAAGTTATACATTGAATGTGGCTCTTTCCTCTATAATTCTAGAGTTAAACTATCCCATCTCTCCTGCACATACTTGTAACAATTATGAACCAATATAATTGTCAATGTTTGCATTGTATTGTAATCTTGTATCCTTAATTTCATGATCTTTCCTCTTGGTGCCATGTGATCCAAAAGTTGTAACCATTCATTATGTTTGCATCAGGGTTCTTGGATCCTTTTCTCACTAGTAGAGTAACTCATTTTTCTCTCTCCTCATACTCCTTCATGAGTTTAGCCCTATATTTTTCATTGCTAAAGTAGGATGCTAGTGCCCTTACCTATAAATCCCCCCACAAACATCAAGGGGTTGCATTATGTATCCTCTGGCACTACATAGCATAGTTATATAGATAATACTCACATAGTTGGTCCTATTCATCTAGTGTAGAGTCAACAAAAATGTTAAGGAAACCAAATTTCTTGCTCATGGAAACTGGCTAGTTGCTTATCAACCTATTGAATTGAAGAATCAAATTTTTTTCCTAGAGAAACAAGGCATAAGTTTTGGATGGAGGTCTACACCTAACAATTTGAGCAGCCTTGTATGCTACCTCTTCCACTTTAATTGCTAACTTCCTCAACTCAATGTCCTTACCCTCTAGTATCTTTGTATGCTCTGCCATCATTTCTTCATTTCCCTTTTTCCCTTTTTCCTTTTGTTGAGAAAATTCTTGAGCAATCTTCCACCATTGGTATCCAAGGGATAAATTTGTATGAAAAATTGGGGTTTTTGTAGTAGGGGGTCTCTAATTTTCAACTGCAAGTTCTTTACTCCTTGTTTTGACCATGGAAAGTTGTGCCAATAGGTCCAATTTTTCCCCTTGTCCATATGTTTGTAGTTTCTCCCCAAAATCTTGTATTTTTATCTCCTTTTCTTTATCCTTTTTCTTATAATTCTGAACTAGTTCCTCAAGTTTTTTAATCTTTTCTAGAGCTTCATGTAGCTCCTTCTTAATATTTTTGTCCTTCAAAAACATTTCCTCTTCTTCTAAAAACTACTCATGACAACCCTCTGTATAATAATAACCCTCATTACTAGGGCTAATTGGGGTTTTCTTTCTTGTCTTATTGGCAAAAAATATATCCTCTGAATCTGACTTAGAGTTGGTAGATATATACCACTTTCTCTTTATAGAAACATGAGCATTCTCAGAGGTATTTTATTTCATTTCTGAATCAATATCAACCATCATAACATATTCTTCCTATTGTCCTTTTTCCCTTTTTCCCTCTTCTGGTTTCTGTACAATTCCTCTCATAACACCTTTCTTCTTCACTTGAACACCTAGGTGGAGTAGATTTTCTTTCTTGTGTACCCTTCTTCTCTTCTATACCTCAGAAGGTGTGGATGAACTACCTCTCTTGTTCCTTATCCTAGGTGTTTTAGAGGAAGATGGAGTCTCTTGTGTTGCAGGTTGGCTAGAGGTTGCATGTGGTAAACATTGTACATCTTGTTCCTTAGGTTCACCTTGTCTATGGGTAGGTGAAGCCACATGTGAAATAGGAGGGGTTTCTCTTATAGGTCCAATAGGTGATTCTAGGGTCTTTGGCACTGTAGGTTTCTCAAGGATATGATTAATATGTTGACAAGATACAAAACCCTCCCAAGACACTTAGGGGTGATGAATCCTAAGAATGTTTTTTACTAATAATGTTATCAAATAATAATGTGATAAGGCTTAATCACTCTACTTCCTCTGATATTCTAACCTCGTTATTTTGAGAAAATTGTAAAGATAATTGGGCACGTTGACTAGTAGATTTTTACAGAGATGACTTAACAACTTAAAATGAACAATATATACTAGAGGTAGCTTACTATTTCATGTAATGTACTTAATGATATAAGAGGCACAGGAGGCCCATACCCATGGCAATGATAGTGTTTTGGTACCTTGTTATGAGGAGTCTAGGTTCTCTCCTATCTCTCCGAACTCATCTCTAGCTACAACTGCATTTGCTCGAACAAGGAACTCAACTCCAACCCTCGATAGTCCTCACACTTGTGCAATTGTGACCTTTGAAGCATCCACCTTCAAAACCTTGATTGTTGCCTCATAAAATTGTAATGTGGCCACAAATTGCTTTGTCATTTCTTCATTGTAGTCTATCAATTTGAGGATGCAGCCCAACCAACTAGACCTTGTGAAAATGGGTAGACATAATGTGTCCTCCAATATTTATTTATGGGTTGATGGATCTCTTCTGATAATGTCACATCCCATGATAAAATACTCTACCTCTGCTCAATTCTCTTAGAAATTCAGCTCAATTTCAAATTATCCACCTTCAAACCCTCTCTATTTTTCTATGCTCACATACACTTTTCCACTGTAACTACACTGTAACTACAATTGTTACATCTCTTTCTCCTTTGTATCAACTTGATTCAACTTAAATTTGGTTCAAATTAGCTCAGAATATAGGATTTAGGGAATTGAAAATTGGAATTAACATCAAAAGGTTATAGGTGCAAAGGATATTAAGACAAAAATGGTTTGTATTTCTACTTCTGCATCTGGCTTTTGGTGGCAAAAAACTAAAAATTGTGGCTGATACATTACCCCCCAACTTAAGTTTTGAAGTGACCTCACTTCATGTCATGTGAAAAGTAGGTGAAGGGTATGATTGTAGAATATGGAAATAAATGTAATGAATAGATAGCATGCTAAATTTAATGTAAATACATAATGAAATCTTTTCAAAATCCATGTTAATGATGGTAGTGTAGTATTTGTACCTGTTGAATGTGATTAACTGAACGTCGTGTGTGTGAGGTTTAATTGAAGAGTATCCACAGTATTAGATTGATTTGAAAAGATTTAATTTTAGTGTATCGTTAAATTAATGACAAGGTGGAGCATGTAATGAAATGGAGTGGAATGTACAGATGACAAGATATGAAGTGATAGTTTGAATGTTGAAAATGCAAATTGGCAACATGGAATGGGATGAGCATGTTGCATGTACCTAATATGAGGATTAATGTTGCATGTTTGAGAAAAGGTGAAATGAAGGGTGATGAATTGTAATTAATGTAGCACATTTTTTTAAATGCTCTGACATATAGTGCTACGGGTACCTCCTGCAACAAGTCCCGAACTAAACTATGACAACTCAAATGTATTTTAGCTACAGGTCCCTACTACAACAGGGCCCAAAATAGATTAGAGAATCTTTAATACATGAAGTTATAGGTCCCTTAATTAGTATGAAACATTCTTGGAAGAAGATTTTGAATCATTATAACTATGTTGTGTGTGCATAAAATTGTGGGATAGTAAATTATATGTGAGTAATTGCATGAGATGAATTGTGTAGGCCATCTACTAAGTTATGATGAGAACTAGTCATATCTACTGCTAAGGTGTTACCTTTTATTGATTATATGTATCTAAACCATTACTTTGACCATATAGATGCATCAGTGAAAGAAGAATATCATCTTTCTGAGCTGGTTGTTTATATATCTTCAATCTGTGTCTATTCACCAATAATGTGAATCTAACTGCATCTATAGTTTGTAACTTGACTAATCCATTGGGAAATAATTTTTGAATTTCTTAGGGTCCCAACCATCTTGACTGTAACTTACCCTTGTGGTCCTTGTACCTAGAATCATATAGTAAAGCCTAGTCACCTATAGTGAACTCTTTGGTCTTTGGTCTTTATAAAATGATTGTGCCATTTGGTCCTCTATTTCTAAACAATCTCTATATGATGCATTTCTTCCATTCTAATTTTATCCAATCCATTTAGACTATGTAATCTTTCTTTCTGTGCTTTTGTCGAATCCATGCCTAAATCCACTATCGTATTAAGTGTCTCGTACTCAAACTCTATTGGAAAAATGCTATTTTACCATAGACTTACTCATATGGTGTAAAACCTATAGTTGTTTTCCATGTTGTTCTGTAGACCCTCACTACTTCAGGTAATCTTGAGGCTCAGTATGTTTCTTGAATTTGCAATATTTTATTAGAATATTCTCAATTTCTCTATTTGTAACCTCTACCTAGCCATTGGCTTGGGGACGATAAGTGTGTATTCTCTGTCTTATTGAATATTCTTTAACCAAATGATAAATAAGGTTAGAAGTGAACTGTCGACCTTGATTAGTGATAATTTTTGTAGGTACTGCATACCTGGTAAAGATATCTTCATACAAGAACTTGACTACATTTCTATCTCTTGCAAATTGTAATGCCTTGATTTCAACCCATTTTTCCAAATAGTCTGTACAAACAAAGATATTCTCTTTATTATTAGAGGCTAGTGAAATTGGGCCAATGAAGTCAAGCCCCCATTTGTCAAATGGTGCTATTGCTATTTGTGGATGCAAAGGAATTTCATCTATCCTTGTTGGTTTTCCCATCCTTTGTCATCTTTCACAACTTCTAGTATACTTTACTAAATCCTCATGGGGATCCTTGTTGGCCAATAGTAACCTATTTTTAAGATATTAAATGCTATCCTTTTGGCTACAAAGTGACCCCCACAGGGCTCATCGTGACAAAATTTTAGAATTTCAAAGACCTCATCTTCTCTTATACATATTCTCATAAGATATTATCTAGACTAGTGTAAAATAAGTAACTAGCTACCCAAGAACATGGAAAGATTTTATCTATCCTTGTCCCCTTAAGATAGGAGCTTGTGTCAAGGCTACCTTAAGTCAGTTAAAGGAATGATGACATTCTAAAATGTATTCAAATTCTATATCTTTGGTGAGTAAGAAAAAAAATGGTGCTGCAATTTTGTTGAAATCTTTGATGAATCTCCTATAGTAGAATGCATGGCTAAAAAATATTCTAACATATTTTTCGTTCTATCACACAGGAAGTGTGGAAATTATCTCAATCTTGTTGGGATCCACCTGAATACCTTCACTTGAGATAATGTGTCCTAGAACAATCCCTTGAGTCATCATCATGAAACATTTTTCATGACTCAATGATAGGTTCTTTACACCTTTTGAAATTTTTTTCTAGATTGTTGAGTGCATCTTCATAGGTGTTTCCATATGTAGTGAAGTCATCCATGTAGATTTCCATAGAATCATGAGCATAGTCTTAAAAGATACTTAGCACTGCCCTCTAAAAAGTTGACGAGGCATTATATAGTCTAAAGGGAAGAACATAATAGGCATAAGTACCCCGAGGGCATGTAAATGTAGTGTTATCTTGGTCCTCTGGAGCTATCTTTATTTGGTTATAGCCACTAAACCCTTTGAGGAAAAAGCAATACTTTTTCCTAGCTAAGGAATCAAACACTTGGTCAATGAAAGGTAGGGGGAAGTGATCCTTTCTTGTGGCTATGCTCATCTCCCTATAGTCCAAACATACCCTCTATTTTCCTTCTTTCTTAGGAACAATGACTAATGGTGACACCCATTGGCTATTAGAAATGGGATAAATGAAGCCTACATCGAGTAGCTTTTGAATTTAGTCTTGACTATTTCTCTCAAGGCAGGGTTCATTCTCCTTTGGGGCTATCTAATTGGATTGAAACCATTATTTATATAGACCATATGCATGCAAAGTTCTAGATCAACTCCTTTCATATCATGGTAGTCCCATGCAAAGGTTGTTGCATGTGCCTACAACACAATATTCAGGGAATTATGTTATTCTTCAGTTAATCAATTGTTGATGTTCAAGGTTTTACCTGACATAATTTCCAATGTTTTTGATTTTGATTGCACAAATGAGAGATTAAGGTCACTAATGTTGGGAACACATTGTTGTGGTAAAAGGGAATGAAACAGTTTGGATACCTCCTCTGATGAATTTGTAGGTATAATTTTCTACAAAAGATCCTACAGACATGAAAGGCAGTCTTATTATTGTGGGTCCCTACCCCAGTTGTTCTATATTATATGGTCAATTAAGTCATCCTCATCTTCGGTTCCTAATAAAGGGTTGCATTCTATTCTCATGAGAGTTTGTAGTGAATAATGATATTCTTCATCTAAGGTAGGCCATATAGTCTACTCTAGGTTTTCATGAGGTTAGGGTTGTGGATAGAGAACCAATTTCTTGGTTACATGGACCATTAGATATTATCATGTTCCCATACCTACAACCTATGGATACATCAACTGTAGCTAACCATGGTCTACCTAAAATGAATGGATATCCTACAAGGTTTACCTTTGGCTACAAGACTATAAAGTCTATGGGATACTCCTATGAATCTAAGGAAATGACTAAATCCCCAATGATTCCTTCAAGATTTACTATTGACCTATCTTCCAATTGTAAAATAGTTGGTGTAGGTCGAAGGTTAGCTAACTGAAGTAGATACATTGTCTCTTTAGTAATGAAATTAATTTATGCCCCTAATTCAATCAAGGTGTTCTTGATAGGGTCCCATTAACCTTAACATACACTATTGGACTCATATGGTCTGTGTATTTAGGGACAGTTATATGCCCTAGAATAATATCAACAAGGTTTCCTAGGACATGAATTGTCTGAGGGTCCTTCCTCTTTCTCCTTGGTTTCTTAAGACATAGGTCCCTTACTGTCTTGGTATAGATTGGGATATCCTTAATAGCTTGGATGAGGGTAATTTTGATATTGAAATCCTTAAGCTGACCCAATAGGTCTTTCTTAGCTTGGGTTTGATTTTTTTGAATGGATAGATGCTTAGGGAAAGGAGGCTCTGGACTTTAGGTAGTTTGGTTTACTTGATTTGACCTAGGTTCCAAAGGTGAATAATTTGAAGGTTCAACAATAGGTTCATCATCCTCCATCTTAGTGATTTGGGGGGATGAATGTCTAGCTAGTGTCTTCCTTGACTTGAGGTGGACATCACTCACCTCTACCCCACAAGTGGGGTACTGTATAGCCTTGTTAGTATAAGCCTATTGGATAGGCTTGTTGTTAGCGTTAGGTGTAGGTTGGGTAGGTAATTGTGGTGCTCTTGGTGGTTAAGATTTTGTGTTTGGGGGATTAGGCATGATAGCCTATTGTTGTGTCTGAGAAGGAAACAAAGGTTGTTGGTAAAACACATTTTGTTGTTGCCACTGTTGGCCTTTTTGCCATTGTGGATGCCATTGATTTTTCTGCAATGGCCATTGAGGATTGTAATTGGCACCTTGAAAATTTTGCTGTGACTATACATTTGGTTGCTATTGGTTCTAACTTTACCGAGGGTTTTTTCATTTCTATGGGTTTTTCTATTGGTTTTGGTTATTTTTCCATGGCTAAGAATTCCAAGAAGAGAAATTTTGATTACCAACTAGAAAAGATGCATTGAAAGTTAGAGGGTCTTGTGGCATACCTTTTCTTGGCTACCATGTCCTTCTTTGAGAAATGTAAAATATTTGTCCATATTCTCCTTCAAGTGGTTGAAAATTAGGTTTTTCTTATTTATCTTCTATATTACTAGCAACCCTCTTGCACTTGTAGTTTACTTTCCTTTATCTGCATTTGGGGCAATATTTAGTGAGCATTGCTTTAGCCTCTTCTTGTTTCTTCTTTATATGTAGAGTATCCATCTGAGTAGCTAGGTGACTTATGATATCCTCCTTCATTTTGGACAATAGGTTACTTAACTCCACTCTTGAAACCCCATTAGATGTCTTTCTAGCGGTGGATGCTCTTTCTCCCCTTGATATTTTGGTGAAGGTCCTAGAGTAGTTTTTGCAAAAACTACGGATCTCTTCAAAGGGTAATTGAGACACATCACCTTACCCAATAAGATTGAGGGAATCCATACAATCTTCATTAACTTGATGCAGTCAAGGTAGGAGGATCCAGTTAAGGATTGTCCAGCCTTGTAGCCTAGTTTACCAACTCCATGATCACACAAATATGCAACATAATTTAATAGCTAATCAACAAAAAGATAAAAGACATTCAAGAACACCAGACACAAGATATATCCTGGGAAAAACCTAGGGGGAAAAAAAACCTAGCCTTCAAAGCTCATTCCTCATTATATTAGATTTCAAAACACATTACATATGCCTCTCGGGCTTTTTAGATTCTAGGCCGCAACCCAGGGATTACAAATAATTCATACAACAACAATTTTCCATCGACTCCTTTTCCTGCTCCATACTCTCTCTTCTCTGATTCAAACTTGCAATAACATTCTTACCTCAGTCATATCTAAGGCCTTCACTTTTTGATCTTATCACTAACTCATTAGGTTCTATAATTCCTTGTTGCTGCTTTCCCAATCCTTTTCCTTCATATCCCATTCTCTGCATGATTTTGAAACCAATACCATCACCAACAATTTTAGGCTTCATTACATTGCTATCTTCAATTTCACCTTCTAAAGAAACTTATGCAACATCACAAAGTTCAGGCTTAGATCTCAAATTCTCATTCTCCTTTTGGCATGCAATAAGTAACTGCTCTAACTGATTAACATGTTCCTTCAAGCCAAATATTTCCTTCTTCTGCAAATTGTTTTCCTTTTTTTAGCTCCTTCAAACTTTCCTCTAGATTTATGTTCCTCTTTTCCACCTTCTCAAACAACTTGAATCCTTCTGCAAATTCCTTTTTCAAATCTTCAAACATATCCAACTCTACTTCTAGTTCTTCATTTCTCCTCGCATTTTTTAGTTCTTCTTCAAGAGCATCATACTTGTCTCCTCCTAGTTCTTTCATCCTCTCCATCAATTTTGCATTACACTTCTTGATTTCACACAATTCTTCTTCCAAAGTATCCCTTTCGCACATAAGGGTCTCATTTTCCTTCTTCATCATCTTCCCACTCTTCCCCATTGAAACAAATCAAATAAACAACCAAATTTGAATGCTTATCGAATCGTTCTTACCTTGATCTCTCTTCTAGGGTTTCACACTTCTTTCAACACTGTCTTGCTTCCCAATAGATCCACAACCAACAAAAAAACTCACAACTAGCTCTGATACCATTTGATGCAGTCAAGGTAGGAGGATCTAGTTAAGGATTATCTAGCCTTGCAGCCTAATTTACCAACTCCATGATCACATAGATATGAAACAAAATTTAACAACTAATCCACATAAAGATAAAAGACATTCAAGAACACCAGACACAAGATATATCCTGGAAAAACCCTAACAGGGAAAAAAAAAATAGCCTTCAAAGCTCATTCCTCATTATATTAGATCTAAAAACACATTACATATGCCTCTCGGGCTTTATAGATTCTAGGCCGTAGCCCAGGGATTACAAATAATTCATACAACAAAAATTTTGCTCCACACTCTCTCTGCTCTGAGATTCTTCTGGATTAGAATACCTCATCACCGTGCTTCATACTTCATATTATCAAGCACCTTGTCGATCTACCTCCTACTGTTTGTCATAACAAATCCTCTCTCTATTTATATCATCCGTAAATCATTTAATCTTTAACATGTTGGCCCAATTACAACAACTAGTAAAATAACGTACAACTCGGATAGGTTGGCCCCAAAGAATAAAAACTTACAATGCGAATCAACCAAGGTCGGCCACCACAAAGACAGGACCCAAAACAACATCCTCGATCATTAAACACCTTCAAAGATTACTCCTCAAAGATCCAAAACACGCTCCAACACCCTATCGGCCAAGAACATGGAAAACATGGCCTCACAAAAGAAAATCACCAATTGCAAGCTCGATGATCAATATGGACCAACACCACATGATCTAAAAACATCCATGAGCCTCACAAATCACCACATAAATGTTCGCAATAATTCAAGTTGTTGGAATCACATCATCTCCCTTCGGGAACACCAACTAGAACAACTGAACAACCGTAAGAACTCTGACACCCATAACTCGATTAGATCCTCATGCGGATCACTGAAACTTAATGTGGAAACACTATATGTACTCAACAAAAAACCCTTTAATCCATAAACTCTAATCATCCACATACTAGGATATGCATGTTGATGGCTAAACTGAACTTCACTGTCAATTGCTTCAATTTTTTGAATGCTTCTGGATGCCCCTACATCATAAATACTCTTAAGAACACAAGCTTCAATGATTATTTTGAGAGCTTATTCTATGGGTTTTTCTTCAAGAAAAATTGAAACCTATCCACATATTAGTCCAATGGTTCATCCTCTTTCTGAGTCATCCTAAATATATCATCTCTTCTCCTAGATCAATTCCTATGCAATGATCTTGGTATTTCTCCAATAATTTCATTTTCATGGTGTCCTAATCTTGAACATCCTTGCATAATCCCATAAACCACCTCAAGGTAGCATGTTTTAGAGTGGAAGGGAATAACTTGAGCTTATGAGTATCATTTGTATAGTCATATCTCTTTCATAGGACATCAAACTCAAACAAAAATGTGTTTGGATCTTCAATCACCAACCCATAGAATACTAGTAATGTTGAAAGAGGGATATTATTCAACATAGTAGCCCTTTCTTGGTTGGTAATTGGAAACTCAAAGGTCACATGTTCGGGTGGATCATCCACTGTTGCATCACCCATTATTTGGAAGGTCCCCTATGTATTTTCAGTAGATGTTGGTGAAAGGGAAGATTCTTCTTTAGTAGTATCCTCACTTTGATAAATGTAGTCACCAATATTTTCTCTAGCTTATTGGCTTGTTGAGGGGAGGAATGTTCCCAAAGAGTCTCTCTGCCTCCGCATACAATAGATATGACTTTGCATGGCAATAGATCCTGCACAATGTTAGTAGAATGCTCTGGTATTTGATAAGATTAAACCTAACTGTCCTAATACTAAAAGAAAATTCTAAACCATAAAAGCTTGGAAATAAAATAAACCAATCTTTGAAAGTAGCACCATCCTTGGAAACAGTGCCAAAAATGTAGAGTCCCTACTAGTGTCTAGTAAGCTTGGTGGTGATCACACAATTCTGAGGGGAAAGCCTAACTAAATAGTCCACTTAACATTTAGAAAGACTTCACTAAATTGTCAACCAGGGCTAGTAGGCTTGTGATGGTATTGGCATTGTATGTGATTTCAAAGATTGGAAATTACCTAAATCATTCTAGTAAAGCTACTACACTTTCTGGAAAGTCATAAAACTACAGAACAATAAGGAAAGTAAATTTGTCTCTATGGATACAAGAACCTATAGTATAAGACTGTGGCTAACTACTGTTCAGAAGTGAATTATGGAAACTAACTAAATTAATGATTAAACCTATTCTACACTCCAGAGTATAAAAAATCTAGTAATTGTAGTATAACTATGAAACAAAAATTGTTCATGCAACCATTAATGATTGAAAAACAAAGAATTTGTTAACACTACTTGCATTTACAAAGTAAAAACTAAAACAAAAATAAAATAACTGAAAGGAAGGAGTGAAGGACAGTTACCTTGAGTGTCCCTTGCTCAAGTAGTTGTCTTCACTAAACCAAAACCAAATCTAACTCCTTAGATCCAACACAATCATAGCAACTAAAATTCATTCATTGCATAAATCTAGAATATCACATAAGATTATGCTCAAAGATCTTATTCATGAAATCATAATTGCACAATAAACATAGTTGTATTTCAATTGAAAACTGAAAGAGTATCTGATAATTGCTAAAAACTGATTGACTATAAAAATGACTAGCTAACCTAAGACTTGACCAACGTGCTATACATATAGGCACGAGGGAGCTTATTCAAAGTAGGACTCTAAACTAAAACCTTTAATGACCACTCCCTAGATTTTAGAGGGTGACAAAGATTCAGTTAACTCTAAATGCAACTAGAAAAGAAGACTAGTCCAAATAAGATTGTGACTCTATTTGTAATAGAATGGAATGTGAAAAGCTCAAAATTAGTTTAGAATTTCAATCACAATAGGTTTATTCCTTCTCCAATGTCTTTATTGATCACCATAATGATTCACTATCTCCTTCATTAAATGTCTTCATATTGTACTCATCGTGTTTAGTTTAATCTGGGAATCCCCTATTTCATTGTTTATGAACTCCTTCAGCTGTGGGCTCCATGTTGTAGTTGTTGTGGGCTATAGTGCCTCCTCTGGCTACAAGGGGTTAGTTCATAAAACATGTACACAATACTAACAACCATGACTAAGCATAGATATCCAATCACATTTCATACATATTCACACAAAAATCATACATTAACCATCACATCATAATTATATTTCCATATACTTATACCAAGTTCAGGGTTTGCATAATAGGTATGAAAGATAACATAATATGTGAAGATGTATAGGAGAAATTTCTTGGTAATGTCTATGAGCATGCATAAAATATATAAAAACTAACTACTATTTGGACTTATGAAAAGGTATACTTGTAACTTGGTTTAGCATATTTCCCTGGTATGTTTAGAGAGATGGTAAATGGTCAGATCTAGAAAAAGGAAAGATCTGAGAAGTTAAGGAGTAGCCATCTAATAACTAGTTTGGTGAAGATAAAAACCTATCAAGAAACTTTACAATCTGTAGGAAATTTTTCCTTCTATTTTTCCATGTTTAATTTCCTAAAATAGGCTTAATATAAAAAAGAGCATTATCTTGAATAAACGACTTGAAATAATCCATTGATCTTTGAGGAGGAATAATCCCCCCTTTTTTCTCCTGGAGGGAAACTATTGCATTGAAGTCACCTGCTAACAAGAACTTATCTTCTCCTAACTGGTCTAGTTCCATTTCTAAATTATCCCATAAGAGCTTCTTGGCCACTGTTGGAATTGGCCCATAAACATTTATAAGCCAAAAAACTAAGTCAAAGTGTGTAACTATCATGTGTTTCCAATTTACTTCATTTCTAACCACTTCTAGACTCACTATTTTAGTGTTTCACAATGTAATCAAACCCCCTAATGCACCCAATGTAGGCGAATGAGAAGATTTCCATTTCAACCACCTCTTAATTACTGATTGAAACACATCACTAGAAATATTGGATTCTTGAATGAGAACTATATTTTCCCCACAAGCATCAATTTTTTGTTTGATTTGGGACCTTTTGTTAGGGACATTAATACCCCTAACATTCCATGATATTATTTTCATTGAGCTCAAGGAGAGCAATAGGCTCTCCTCGGTCTTGGTGCCTTTCTTGAAAACACATTTGTATTGTTGTCCAAAGTAGCTTGCATTCCTACTGCTATTTCCTCCTGGATTTTGACTGTGTGTGACTTCCTTCCTCTTTTCCATGGATTTTTCTTAGCAGTTGGTTGCATACTAGGTGTTTGAGTGATGGAGAGGGTTTTTGCAAAGTCATACTACCCTACCTCTATTGCTACCTCATTCACAATTTCCTCTATGAATTTAAGACCTTCCTTTTTTATTATTTTATCTTCTAGTTCTTCAAATTTGGTATCTTTTAACATACTCTTAAATTCCATTAGCTCTTTCTCATCTGTGCTAGCCTTCTCAAAAGCATACAATTGATTATCCAACAATGGAATATTTAAATATTCATACTTATACAAACCCTCTTGCTTGTCAATGGGGTTAATGCTAGAAACATCACAATCCTTAACTAGCTCCCTATCACCTATAATTAAATATCTGACAATCTCCTCCAACATTTGTATGTTGGTAGAAGGCAACTAAGGATTGTATAAATGTAGAGAGTGCCCAACTCCCAGAGCTTGGCGGGATATTATTTCAATCAATTTTTTTGGTAATACTACTGTAAACTTTTTAGGTTCTTTCTTTGCTATGGTTTCCAAGAAAACAAACTCCCTTCCTTCCCTTCGAACACCAAAAAGTCTTTGGATTTGAACTTGCTTGTCATTGTGCAATATAGAATATTCTCTTTGGAATGAAAAAGAAATTTTTTTCCCATTTCTGATAGAAACCCTTGCCTTTCCAAATGCTTTTTTGAACTAATCCTGATATTCTACACTTGCGGACAATTCGTAGAAAATTGGCCCATACAATGACACTTTTTATAGAAATTTTTTAGGGGTATCTAAAAAGATATTTTGCTTCCATACCTTGTTATTGGATTTAATATGAATTTATTAAGGAAATTCCTCTGTTGCATCAAGCAATACACATACCCTAACTAGGCATCCTAGATTTATGAAAAAAAACCCAACTAATTTTCTAGAATTTCTACAATTTTGGGCTCTCTATATTCTAAAGGAAAAGACCGAAGTTAGACCTAGAAAGGGATAAACTTGATCGTAGCAGACTAAGGGTTAAAATTTGGAGACCAAGGTTGAATGAATAAACCATATCCCTCAAAGACCCATGAATTAACCTTATAGACCTCATCTCTGCAAGCTTTAGAAGAGAAAAGTACTACAAAGAAAACCTTGCCTTGATCTAAATAGAAAACCTAATTTTCTCCCTCCCATTCTTCAAAAATGAGATTTCTCAACATTTCTAAATTAGGGTTTAGGTTCCAAAACTTACAAATTAATGCTTTTCCTCGAAGATCTTGGATCTGAAGGTCCAAAATCTCTTTTGAGAATATGATGTCTATGATCCCTTTCTTATCCACCCTTTTTGAAGCCAGAATAGACTCGCGTTGCAAAGATACTCCCTTTGTTGGCTGGCCTTTCAAATCCTCCTTATGCTACCATTTGGAAGTGATTTGTTTCTCAAATGAAGGATTTAGATTCTTTGATGCTTAGGAAATGGAATATTATTTGGGAATGAAACAATAATGGGGATATCATTAGGGTAAGTTGTAGAGCCGCACTTAGAATGTGGGTCACAAATGCTAAAAACTATTTGATTTTTCTGCCTCAACAACTTCCTTGGGCTACGAACAAAACACTAACAAGGATAAACCTAGATTCATTTGAATAGAAGCCTGCTTTAGACTGATGCTAACATGTAGTGCTATGGGCCCCTCGATTTTCCCAAAAGGAGCCATAGTTTTAAAAAAAATTGGGTGTATTTTGTTACAAGTTTAAAAGAACTTTTTTAATTGCTATTTTTTTAAAAGTAAGGTCGATGAAACATTTCAATTTTTTTATCAATTTAATTTTTTTATTTGATTTTTTCCACTTAGATAACTTGAAAATCTAGTGAATGATTTTTTTATGATTATTTATTTTTCAATAAATTTATAAAGTCAAATTTACTCAAAATTTCATTGGTTTTATGTAATGTCAACTTTTATCTAAATATTTTAATTAAAAGATAAAAATATATCTCAAAGAGGATTCTCCCCTTTAGTAAACCCTATATTTTTCAAAAATATGTATATATTTAAATATATTTTTAAGTTATAATAAACTCAATATTTGATTATAATAACCTACTTGCAATAAATTATAAAAACATAATAAAATTATTTAAAATATACAAATAAATCCAGATTCTAGACTTAGAGCTCTACAAAAGGGTTGTTTCAATTTTTCATAGAAGTACCCTTGGTTGGAGAAGTATGGAGCTAAAGTTGATTTTTTATTGAATTTTCTCAAAAGAAGGGTTAGGCTACTACATAGATAGTTTCAATCGAAACTATTTCACTTAAAAATGTCAATCAAAATATTACATATAAATTGAAACTACTCTAAATTTAAATTATGTCAATTTAATAGTTTTGGGAATAAGGATTTTTCACAAAATATTTATGCCACATAGTTTCCAAGTAGTTTTGGGTGAAACCACTTGTCCTATAACTATTTAGGGTGAATTTATTTTTCCTAAAATTGAATAGGGAAAAATTATTTCACCTAAAACTACTTTATTGGCCAAAAGTGTGACACAGTTCTAAACTTTTACTCTTTTTATAATTTAACAAGCGTGAGTTTTTTATTTGAAAGCTTGCATAGAGAACCTAGAAGTTATACATGATCAAGATAGCTCTAACAACCTTCTTGACTTCATCAATAATACTCATTATTTCATTGATTCTTTGGCCATTGATTGATTTAAATTTGATGATTTATACAAAGAATTTTTTAAAAATATTTGCATGATTCCCTTGTTTAATATTAAAAAATTACTAAGTCATTTAAACCTTTGTCCATCCACTAATTAATTACAATAATTTTTTTGAAATGGTGCATAAAAAATGTACAACATTATTTACGACTCTTAGGGGAAGTGTGCCTACACACATTGAATCTTAGAAGATGTATATCTTTTCCTTAGGCAATAAATTCAAATCACCATTCCTCTTATAAACTAAAAAAACATATCTCATGACCATTTTACATATTTCCCTTTCATTTATTTATAATTGGTATGAACTACTAACAAGACTTTAAAAATTAAACTCAAACCAACTCAAACTCTACTATGGATGTAACTAAAAAGCTACAAGCACTACAATAAACTCACTAACACAATTATAAACCATATACAACCTTGAGAAAAAATAAATAGTCTTCAAGACATCTTAACACTATGCATATTGAAAACATTAACTAAATATAGGAACTATTGTTGCAACCACAACTTATTCAATAAAATGAGATGCAAACTAAGGAATTTTACTTGTTTTGCACTAGGCATGCCAAAACTATTGATTTTCAAATCTACACTTGTAAAAATACACAAATATGACCATTTGTAAACATTAGATGTCATTTACAAAATAATCTCTAAGATTTCAGAGGTTGACTCTTCAGGAGGTTTTCAATGAGTTCATTCCACACTTCTGGGAGAAAAGAGAAAAAAAGGTAAAATGTGTCGTTGTTGGATAAAGCTAACTATCCAACAATGGCACATTTAAATAACCCTTGCCTTTCCAAACTTTTTTTTGAACTAAGCCTAATATTCTACACCTACGAATAATCCACAGAAAAATGGCCCATACAATGACACTTTTTATAAACATTTTCAAGGGTATCTAAAAAGATATTTTGCTTCTAGACCTCGTTATTAGATTTAATATGAATTTCTCAAGGAAATTTATTTGTTGCATCAAGCAATACACATACCCTAACTAGGCATCCTAGATTTAAAACCCCCAACTAATTTTCCAAAATTTCTATAATTTTGGGCTCTCTATATTATGAAGGAAGGGTATGTGCAAGAAGTTGAGTCTACTTTTTGGCCAAAAAGTGGAAGTGATTTCCCCGATTTTTAGAATTTGTCACATTTGACCTTAAAATTTGAAGCACTTAGAGATGGAATGTTAAAAAATGTCACTAATCATAAAATGTAGTACTTAGAGTCTAGTTTCCAAATATGCAATTTATTTCAATACCTAGATGATACAAATTGATTTTCAATAGGTGTTTCTAAAAACCACTGTTTAAAAGTCACTTTTTTTACCATACCATACACATGTACATCATCCATATTTTGACCTAAATAATCATATTTTTCTAAATCCTTTTGGGAAAAGATTTGTAACTCACTAAAGCACATTTTCAATATTTTTTGTAATTTTTTATTGATATATATATATATATATTTTTTATTGGCCATTTTTTTTTTGAAAAATCATTGTATATATCACACAAGATGACCTAAACTTTTCATTTTTATTTTTATTTTTTAAATTGAAAATAATTGTTTGAAGTACATTTTTGTGCAATTTGTTTTACAAAAACATATTTTAATAAAAAGTTATTAAAATACTAAAAAACCATAATATTTTAAGTTTATGGATGAGTTTCATCAGAAATTAATTGAAAAATAGAAAAAATAATCCAACTGTAAAAAAATTACATATTTGGAATCTACACTATCTCATTTATAATGGGTTTTAATTTTCCCAAAAAATTGTGCAAAAATGTCTTCAGACATATGTCCAAAGTCACTATTTTTTTGTGACATTGACATGACCTTCAAGTTGCAGGTCCAACCAGGTCCAAAGCTGAGATCTGGGCCCCCAAGCCTTTTCTTGAATTGAAAAATAAAGCACAAACCCAACCAAAAATTCATATTTTTAAAAAACATGATCCTGTTCTAAAACGAGATCCTGTTTCATTAAAAAATAATTTTTTTATGCTTTTCAAAATGAGATCCCATTTTGAAAAGTTGCCAACAATGGAAAGTTTTCAAAACGAGATCCCATTTTGAAAATTTTCCAAAAATTTTTCAAAAATGGAAAGTTTTCAAAATTGGAAAGTTGCCAAAAATGAAATTTTTTCGAAATGGGATCCCAATTTGAAAAGTTTCCATTTTTAGCAACTTTCCAAAAATGGAAAGTTTTCAAAACACCTGTTCCATTTTAGAAAATGAGATCTTGATTTTTAAAAAACGGGATCTCGTTTTAGTTTTAGGACCAAGACCCTGATCCTAAACGAGATTTTTTTGAACTCGATTTTGAGATTTCGGCTAATGAAAAAACTTCCACATTTCATGGACTCAATTTCATGCATCTACCTAGAAAAAATTAAAAGTTGGACCTAGAAAGGGATAAACTTGATTGTAGCAAACTAAGGGTTAAAATTTAGAGATCAAAGTTGAATGAATAAACCAAATCCCTCAAAGACCCATGACTTAACCTTATAGACTTCATCTCTATAAGCATTAGAAGAGAAAATTACTACAAAGAAACCCTTTCCTTGATCTAAATAGAAAACTTGATTTGCTCCCTCCCATTCTTCAAAAATGAGATTTCTCAACATTTCTAAATTAGGATTTAGGTTCCAAAACTTACAAATTAATGCTTTCCCTCGAAGATCTTGGATCTGTAGGTCCAAAAGATCTTTGACTGAGAATGTGATGTCTATGATCCCTTTCTTATCCATCCTTTTTGAAGCCGGAACAAACTCCTATTGCAGAGATACACCTTTTATTGTCCAGCCTTTCAAATCCTCCTTATGCTTCCATTTGAAAGTGATTTGTTTCTCAAATGAAGGATGTAGATTCCTTGATGCTTAGGCATTGGAATATTATTTGGGAATGAAACAATAATGGGGATATCATTAGGGTAAGTTGTAGGGCTATGGTTAGAATGTGGGTCACAAATGTCAAAAACCATCTGATTTTGTTGCCTCAATAGCTTCCTTGGGTGATGAACAAGACGCTAACAAGGATGAAACCTAGACGCATTTGAATAGAATCATGCGTCAGACTGATGCTGACATACAATGCTATGGGCCTTTCGATTTTGTTGAAAGGAGCCATAGTTTTTAAAATTGTTGGGTGTATTTTGTTACAAGTTTAAAAGAACTATTTTAATTGATATTTTTTAAAAGTGAGGTCAATGAGACATTGCAAATTTTTTATCAAATTTAAATTTTTTGGTTTGTTTTTTTCCACTTAGATAATTTGAAAATCTAGTACATGATTTTTTTATGATTATTTATTTTTCAATAAATTTATAAAGTCAAATTTACTCAAAATGTCATTGGTTTTATGTAATGCCAACTTTTATCTAAATTTTTGATTAAAAAGAAAAAAAATATAGCATCTCGAAGAGGATTCTCCCCTTTAGTAAACCCCATATTTTCAAATATATATAATAATAATAATAAAACTATATATATATATATATTTAAGTTATAATCAACATGATATTTGATTATAATAACCTACTTGCAATAAATTATAAAAAAATAATAAAACTCTTTAAAATACAAACTTAATTCTAGATTCTAGACTTAGAGCTCCACAAAAGGGTTGTTTCAATTTCCATAGAAGTACCCTTGGTTAGAGAAGTATGGAGCTAAAGTTGATTTTTTATTGAATTTTCTCTAAAAGAAGGGTTAGTCTACCACATAGATAGTTTCAATTGAAACTATTTCACTTAAAAATGTCAATCAAAGTATTGCATATAAATTCAAATTACTTTGAATTTAAATTATGCCAATTCAATAGTTTTGGGAATAAGGATTTTTCACAAAAATATTTATGCCACATAGTTTCCAAGTAGTTTTGGGTAAAACCACTTGTCCTATAACTATTTAGGGTGAATTTATTTTTCCTAAAATTGAATAGGGAAAAATTATTTCACCTAAAACTGCTTTCTTGGCCAAAAGTGTGATATAGTTCTAAACTTTTACTTTTTTTATAATTTAACAAGCATAATTTTTTTTATTTGAAAGCTTTCATAAAGAACCTAGAGGTTATACATGATCAAGATAGCTCTAACAACCTTCTTGACTTAATCAATAACACTCACTAAATATTCATTGGTTCTTTTGCCATTGATTGATTTAAATTTGATGATTTATACAAATATTTTTTGTATTGTATTTTCATGATTCCCTTGTGTAATATTAAAACATTACTAAGACATTTAAACCTTTTTCCATCCACCCATTAATTACAATAATTTTTTTGAAATGGTGCATAAAAAATTGTACAACATTATTTATGACTCTTAGGGGAAGTGTGCCTACACACATTAAATCTTAGAAGATGTATCTCTATTCCTTAGGAAATAAATTCAAATCACCATTCATCTTATAAACTAAAAAACACATCTCATCACCATTTACACATATCCTTTTCATTTCTCTATAATTGGTATGAACTACTAACAAGACTTTAAAAAATTAAACTCAAACCAACTCAAACTCTACTATAGATGTAGCTAAAAAGCTACAAACATTACAATAAACTCACTAGCACAATTATAAACTATATACAACCCTGAGAAAACATAAATAGTCTTCAAGACATCTTAACACTATGCATATTGAAAACATTAAATAAATATAGGAACTATTATTGCAACCACAACATTCAAAAAATTGAAACTCAACCATTGCATACAAAGAAAAAATAAGGGAATATACCCATTCATAGGGACCAAAAATATCTTCTCTACTAGATAATATTACTCTATGTAATCAAATTCAAAAAAAATCATGGACTAAAAAATTACATAAATAATAATAGGATAAACTAACACCTTTTTCCTTTTTATGCTTTAGTGGTCACTCCTCTTTTTAGTTTTCTCTAATACAAGAAACCTTCTTCAGTAGGATGGGGTTAGGAATACATGCCATTTTGATGAAGAACAATTTCTTGCTTGCACTTAAATATGTGTGACTTTATATCATTCATCACACATATCTTGTGTATTTTTTGTTCCACATGGCTTGAGAGAGCATCAAGGTTGGGCTTGCTGTAACTATACTCTCAAGAGAGGTTCAAAATTTCTTTGTATGTATTCTCAAAATGCATTCTTTCTATGATTCTCCAATATCCTTTATATCAAAGCATTTATCCAAGAAGTATTCATCATGCTCAAAAATTTAGATGATATCCTAAAATTCACACTTTGTTTTATCCTCTAATTCACCAAGTGCTAGAACAAATTCTTTAACATTATTAGAATCCATGAACAAGGAATCTAATTCTAACCCAAAATATTATCCCTCCAAGTCTTTTCACTTTTTGGCATGCATAAATTCTCCTCCTAAACAAGATGTAAACAATCTCCATTAGTTTCATTGGTGTATTCCTCTAGAAAGATCAACCTTCTCTTGTTATAAGGGATCATTGATTATATCTTTTCATACTTGTTTCTCAAACTAAGAGAGAGGAGTATCCTTTTATTCCTAATACATAGAATAATCTTCTAAGGAATCCACATGCATGTTTGATATTTTAATTCTTATGAAATATTTGACGATTTATTTCTCTTTCTTAGGAGATTATTATTTTTTCTTGAAGTTTTAGATGTTGAAAAATATGTAACTTATTCTTAATTTCCTTGAAGAATACAAAAAAAATCCATCAAATGAGTTGAATTTTAAAGGGTTTAATGGTGTAGCTACATTTTACACCTTTTACTTGCACATGATGACTATGATTTATTGGAAACATTGTATGAACAATAATCTCTTCTTCATCTTGCCAACTTTTGACATTATTTTCCTTATCACAACCATCTACTCTATCGATTTGAAAAAAATATTGCTCTTCTATGCTTTCTTGCTCAAATTTTGGATTAGGAGGTAACGAGGTTGAAGAGGAACAAGGAATATATCTATCAATTATAGGGGTTTGCACATGTTACATAAGAAGAGGTAAGGTATCAATAAGAGGATATAAGCAAATTTTCTATTACAAAGGGTATGTAGGTCTACACAATTACTCACGGGGTCTCTTGATGGAAGTTTCATGCTCCTAAGAGTTAATTTTTATTTACCACCAAAATCATAAGACATGCAAAATATTCAATAAAATGAGATGCAAACTAAGACATTTGACTTGTTTTGCACTAGGCATGCCAAAACTATTGATTTTAAAATCTACACTTGTAAACCTACACAAACATGACACATTTGTAAACATTAGATGTGGTTGACAAAATAATCTCTAAGATTTCAAAGGTTGACTCTTTATGAGGTTTTCATTGAGTTCATTCCACACTTGTAGGAGAAAAGAGAAAAAAAAAAGTAAAATAAAAACCTATCTTAATAGGTGATATGTCAAACCAAACTTTTCTAATTACATAAGATTGGATTGCATGAGATTCAATAGTTGATAAAATCATTCAACATAGACTCATCAATGGAGGACAAATTTTTTGCATAATCATTTATATATAAAAGGTCAAATGGCTTTGGATACATGAATCAAGGCTAGAAATATAAAATATAAAATATAAAAGTAGAGATAAAATTACAGGTAAAACCATTGAAGGCACAATAAACATTATTCCTTATTCATTAGTAAGAAATATATTTATCAATAATTATTAGAGGTGAATTGCATAGTTATAAAAGTCACAATAGATTCATATAATAATACAAACCATTACCTTAGATGTTCAAATATATAAAATGACAATATTTTCTAGTAAATCCTTTTTAAAAAATTGAATGAACAATTCACATATTTATAAAAACAAAAAAGAAGAAGAGGAAATGAAAAGAAATAGTAAGAACCATTAAAAATGAGAGAAAACTAAAATAACTAAATTTCTAAAATCTTTTTGAATTATTAAATGTTGAAAATCTATCTGAAATAATTTCAATTCTTGTTTTTATTATTATCTTTAATTACTTTTTCTTATATGCAAAATCTTTGAATTTTCTAATAATGAATGTCATATTATCTATTTTTTATTTTCCCATTTTTCCTCTTCACTTTGAATAATAAAACTCTTACTTTATAATATTTTGTTATAAAACATAATTAAAAAATCATTATACAATATTACTCACTTTTTATACAATATTACTCACTTTTTGATAAAACTTTTGCTATGAAACTTCTTAATAATTTCCGTTCACTTTTCATTTTACTTTAGATTTATTTCTATTTGAGTAAAGTCTTTTGATTTTGATATATAGATCCTTTTAAGTACCACACGGCCCACCTTCATCCTTTTCTGAAATGACTTTAAATAATTGAAACTGTGAACCATTTTACTTTTGGGGAAATGATTTTTGAAGTAATCTTTGAAAGTTATTATGCCCCACCATTACTATGTCTCAATGATTTAAAAAAGGGTCGCCTCATTTCTATCTCACGGGAATGCTAATATTCTTAAAAACAATGATTAAAACTATTATTAATTTATTATTGGGTCCCATCATACCACATTCCATTATCCTTTAACCAATGGTGCAATGTGGACCATTGGAGGGTTTTGAAGGATCTAAGTAGTGTCCTATGAAACCAATGGCACATCCTTTGCACTTGGAGTGGATATTGATTTGATCATTAAACAGATGGTTCCAAGAGGTCTTTGGCATGGTCTGATGTGCTTACCTCCTATGATTTATTTCTAATGGGTCACCTTGTGTATTGATTTATTGGACTAATGGGATCATCTTTAGTCCAATGTACTTCCACTACATGCCTTGCACATTGTTTAATGTGCTTATCTCCTATTATTTATTTCTAATGGGGTCACCTTGTGTATTGATTCATTGGACTAATGGGATCATCTTTAGTCCAATGTACTTCCACTACATGACTTGCACATTGTCTAATGTGCTTATCTCCTATGATTTATTTCTAATGGGGTCACCTTGTGTATTGATTCATTGGACTAATGGGGTCATCTTGTGTATTGATTCATTGGAAGAAGTCATGTTTAATTCAATGTTACATACTATTTCCATGTGCTTGCACATGGCTTAATATGATTGTTTCTTGATTTTCATGTGATTGCTACTTTTTCTTTAAAATGTTGTGTAAATATTTTAGAGTCATATTTTTTTATATTAGTAATTTGTGTCATTTTTTATAATTTATTATTTAGTATCATGTTTTTCTATGGTAGACAATATTGGTAATAGAGGTATTTTATTTTAGTGATTGTATTACAAATTGATCATCAAATTGAAGTTATCTCTATGGTTTTGCTATATGATGTGTAACCCATTTAGCTCTTTTGTACTTATGCAATGGTGTACTTATTACAAGTTGATCATCAAGTTGAAGTTATTTATGATTTTGCTAGATGATGTGCAAACACATGTAGTTATTTTGTACTTATGCAATGGTGTACTTATTACAAATTGATCATAAAGTTGAAGTTATCTTTATGATTTTTCTAGATGATGTGCAACACATGTAATTATTTTGTCCTTATGCAATCATTTTTTGTGTTTTTATTATGGAATAGATAGTGTTAGGTTGGTATAAAATCTTATACTTTATTCTTATATCGTGCTTAAGGAGTTGTGCACTATCAATTAACTATGCCAATTTTGTTGCCATGGTTGGGACATGTTCTATTTAATGCTTTGTGTCTCTCTAGAGCTATGTAATGCTTTTGGATGTTTATGTAATGACAATGGATTGTGGGACAATTGAATGAGACACAATGTTCAAAACCTACATAACACTTTAAAATTTAGTGTCAATCTAGACTAAAAATGGTGTGGCCTCTTCTATTTCTTACACCAGTTTAATTTATGTCAAAGCGATATTTCAAGCTTTCCTTGCTCTCTAGCTACACATCCATTTTTTATAGATTTTTTCTTATTTTCATAACTTGTGCAGTTGTTTGGATCATTTGAACCATGAGAATGTTAGCTATTTCTACTTTTTTAATATGATTATCTGATGTAGGGGCATCAAAATGTGTAAGAGAAATCTTTGCTTTACCCAAAAAAATGGTTTATTTTAATTAAAGTTTAGTTTTGCAAATACCCATGAAACTTATTTCCTCTAAAAATTCTTAAAGAATGGCCAATAACATCCAAAGTTTCCAAAAGGGTTAAAATTTAACAAGGCCTCTATTTTTCCAAAGTTTACATTTGTGTATGTATGGACTTGAAATTTTACCCAAAGATCCATAATTATAAAATGAACATTGTGTGCAAGTTTCAAGACAAAGTTAAGTTTGGATGTAAAATTATGGAAGATTTAAGTTTCCAAAAATTCAAAAGAAAATTTTAAATTGAATTTTGAGGCTTCAAATGATGGAATGAGGCTCTAAAATTTAGGGAAATAGAATAATTTGAATTTATGGGGAATAGAGAACTTTGGGAACTATAGTGTCAAACATATGGTCTCAATTGAGTGCCTATATCAAAAGTGATGACTCTTGAAAGTTGATCTATTTTTGTTGATGAGAATTACACTTTCCAAAAAATGCAAGGATACACCTAAATAAATTTATGACATATTTTTGGAAATTCCAAAGTAGGGAAAATATAATGGAGAGAGGTAGGTCATGAGTGATACAAAGCCAAGGTGGAGAAGACTCAAACTGATTAGACCTCAATAAGACATCAACCCTTGAAACCGCAATCATTCACATTGAATCAACTGACACCAACGGGTTATAGACTCCAAAACTCAACAATTGGGCTTACCTTTTAGAGAAGGCAACCAAAAGACCAACTCAACATCATTTAAGCATCCTTTCAGACCCCAAAACAATTCCCAAACCAATCACACAAGGTTTCTTTGCAACATTATGGAGAATCATCAAACTGCCCTGCAAAAAGGCTACAAGAATTAGCCCTGTTTTACAAAGTGTTATTCAAACTTCTCCTAACCCCTCCATCTCTTGGAAAGTCCTTAAATGTGTCTCAAAACACCCAAATCCATAGGTTTTTGACAATTTCCAACTCTCTAAGCCATCGTTCTCCAAAACCCTCAATTTACTTACAAATACCTAGGGTTTTTAGTATTTCACCCTTCCAAGGCTTTCCAAGCCCAACCAAAACATAAAACTACTCTATTAGGGTCTGTAAAAACATAATAAACACTCATTAAGCCTTTAGTATCATTATTTTTCAAAAACACTACTTTAGTTCCTCCTTTTCATGTCAAAAACCCACATATACAGTCTAGGGTAACATCACCCAACCCTATAGACACCTTGCCATGAACCCAATAGAACATACAACTTAAAATTAACATGATACATGCTTTTCCTCCAAATCATGGGTCACCATAGTAGGAGGAAAGGCTCCATCCTTAAATGAAAATGAAACTTAGACCCTACTAGCCTGGTACAGGTAGAACAAGAACAATGAAGATTTATTTTCACAAAACCAATTAAAGGAGCCTCAAAACATAAGGAAATATATGTTAATACATGACACCACAATATTTTATGAATTTCAAATCATTGGAGGCCTGTACTGGGCCGTACACAGTAAGAAGAGATTAAAACTCAAAAAAATGCTTGAAAATTCATAGTTGGACGTTGAAATAGAGCACCAATTCCTCAAAATGCATTTCATTGAACCTCCATTCAGGCTTGCAAGATGTATTTATACATTTTCAAATCAGGACAACCTTCCCCCAATGCCTATAACCACCCTTTAACCACCAAAACCTTCATTTGTCTTAAAAGTGCTAACATTGACAATTGTTTGCTAAATAAGCATTATTATGCAATTTTGTTGTTGAAGACACCTAAGACCACTTAAACACATTTATTTCATCCCTAACACAACTTCTAGATTCTTTTCTTGCACTCCCATTTACAATTTGAATAGTTTTCCTTCTTGGCAAAGTTGGCAATTTTGAAGAAAGGGTGCATGTTTGCACATTTGACCACCAAACTCCCAAAATACATAAAAGAGTGGTCTATTTAGACATTATCTTCAATACCTACTAAGATAAAACACCTAAAAATTGAAGACTCACCTAATTTACCTCAAGACAGACTGCTACCAAGGTGAATTTTGCACCATGGTTGTAGGTGCCCTTACACCAATGAGAAAGGGGAAGAAAAAAGACAATATCATATTTGAAGCTTTGGAAGAGGTAGAAGGCTCTAGAAGTGAAACAATTGAATTTGTAAGGTGTTACAACTTGTTGAGGATTTAATCCTCTATTTTTTAGTTTTCCTACATGTAATAAGAGATTATTTGAATCAATGAATTATATCATAGATTAATTTGAGTGTATTAAATATTTTTCATAAGTGAGTTTTGCGAGATAACCATCATTAGGTGATATTAGAGCTAGGCTATCCTGAGTATGCAGATAGATTGTTGAAGAGTGAGGAAGCTTGCACTAGGAACTTGTGGTAGTGTGTTTTAAAGTAAAATTAGAATTGGTAATTTGAGGTAGCTTCGCATTAAGAAGTTTCACATTAAGTGAAGAAGAGAAATATAAGATGCCTCCATAAAGAAATTTTGGTGGTAGAAATTTTTTGGTGATAGAAAAAGGGTTTAGGGATCTACAAAGGTATAGTAATGCAATCCAAGAAGAGCTAAGAAGAGGGTTTCAACTAAGGAGAGATGAAAGTGAAGATGAAGATGATGTAAGTGAAAGGAATTAGGGTACACATAAATGATTTCTACTTTAATATTCTAAGGATATTATTGTGCAAATTTTAATATTCTTACAATTATAAAAAGAAACACATTTAGCAAAAAACAAATAATAAATACCATAACATATATGTATGTGGGGAAAAACCTTTTGAGAGAAAAACCCCACACTCCAAATAAATTAGTGTATTATTTAGAAAATCATGATTACAAAATATTTACAGAGAAAGCCTCACAAGAGTACCACCAACAAAATATTTGGAGGAATTCTTACAACTTAAATATTATCTATAAAACTCTACACTCCACTTCCATCTCAAGAATCTAATATATATGATATACAAAACCTCAAACCATTAAATGGTATTTTGAAACCCATGAGGTAAAACCACCCAAAATTATTGCCTAAATTATCCCCTAATAAAAGATGTTTAATGATGTGTCATAATATGTATCATAGGTTGGTTGATAGGAGTAACTCCCCTTTACAAGTCTTTTATGCATCTAAAAAATTTTTTCCTACACAAATTTTTGAGGGTCAGCTTTTGATTTGATGGGATGATTAAGCTCATTATTGTTGCAAGTATGAGTAGTTGGTGTTGTCATTGATGCCAACAAGCTTGGATGAGATTGTTGCAGGTTTATGTTTGTGTTGTCATTGATGACTAGTTGTGTTGATGCTTTGATTAGTTTCATTATGTTGTCATTAGTAAGTGCTACTAATATCAACCTCTAGTGTTGCTTTGATAAATTTCTATTGGTGGATGTCATTAGTTTAGTGATGATGAGGAAGTACTGAAGATGATGAGTATGTGTCTCTGGTGCTTGGTTTCCAAGTGCTTTTGAGAAAATTTTAATAAAAGAGGAAACAATGTGTTGCAAAGGTGTTCTTGTGTATATTGTGGTGTTTTGGTTTTGCTCTGGATTTCTTCATGGTTGAAGATCTACTTGTGTGGTTTAGTTGTGTTGGTTAGAAGTGTTCATAGATTCTATATCTAGAGTTACTTGGTCTAGATCATCATGCAGAGAGAGTTGTGTTCACCAATGTGTGAACTATATGTTGTAGTGGTGTCTAATAGAAATGGTTTTGCTCCGCATTTCTAAGTAGTTTAGTTTTTGGTCTTATGGTTCTGTAAGTGTGCTAATAATGATCATATCTACCCTTTAGTCAATTTTTTTCATGGTTTGGTGCTTCAAAAGTTGGTTTCTTGAGTTATAATGTATGGAAGATTGTTTGAGTGTATTGGGTGTGTACATTCTTCAGGTGAAAGTTGTTACAAAGGATTTTGTTAGATTTCAGGGTGTTTGTGGAATATTCTAGATTGTGTTTGTACATGTGTGTGGTCCATGAGTCATCTTTGGATTTGAGGAAGTGTGTACTTAAATGTTAATGGTGTTTACACTGGTTCGGTCAACCTTGGGTGTTTACACTAATTGTGGATTTTCTTCAATAATTTTGGAAGCATGGTGTGATGTATATGTATGATTTGGGTCCAAGTTAAGAAATGGAGTGGTCCGTTTTCATTCCTTTCCACTGCAGGAATGCTTAGTGCCAACCTAATTGGAATTTACATAGTTGAGGTGCATAGCCAATCTTGGAGAATATTTTCAAGGTTGAAGATGGTATAAATAAGTGATGAGTTGATGGAGAATTATGTAGTGAAGTGTGTGATGTGAATTGTAGAGTTGTAAAGTACAAATTTGTGAAGTGTAGTTCAAGCTTAATGAGTTAGAATACTGGAAGCAATAAGAAGAAGGTGTCTACAATATTCAAAGAGACTGTGAATGTGTTGGTGATGTTGTGGTGGATCTTTTCTATTGCATTGAGATGGATTTATCACCATAACACTCTTCTTCTTTTCTATAATTTGGTAGTGAGCCTTTAGCAGGGAGCCCTTCTTTCTTTTTGGAAGTGAGCCCTCTGATAGTTAGCCCTTTGTATTCAATGTTACAATTACTTTATATTGTGAGCTAATTCTCATCATGGTTTTTACCTTTTGATGCAAGAGCATCCTTGGTTGTAAAGCAATCCTATATCAACCAAAAATAGTTCTTTTCTTTTCTTGCATTCAATAGCAGTTTGAACATTTCATTCCACATTTTACCATATCATTGTTTCTCAGCTTACAGATTAGGATATAGCATCTACACATCGACATCGATCACATATCTAGATTTCACACAATTTTCATTTTCCTACCAAAAGTTATCGCCCTCAAAATTTCATTATGTTTACTAGCTAGAGCATTTGGGGTTGACATGGTCTAGCTTCTTATTGCAAACCTATTCTAGATTGTGCAAAGCCTGGTGGGACATCATACAAGCACCTTGAGTTCATTAGGACTTGTCTTGGAGATTCACAAGTTACTTCCTTTTGTGTGGAGTTATCTTTCTACATTTTGAGGGTGAATTTCATGTGTTCATTCATTGAGTTTATAGACCCTTGTGGTTGATGCAAACCTTGTTGGAGCTTGAGAAGCATATTTATGAGAATTTGTAATCATTTAGGACTCATTCAAAGAAGTTAGTTTTTCATGAATCGATAGATTCAATACATTTTCACAATAATGTCCCTTCGGGGGCATGTAATAAGGCCAGTTGACCAGTTGTATTGTTGAATTCCATCATGGAAGGCATGTAAGCCCTAGATTTTCACTCTTGAGGCCTATGTTGCATGTGATATTATTAGTTTAATAAAGTTTCATGTTCACTTGTCAGTTTGTTGTGTTATTTCTTCTGTGTTGACTCATTGTTGCATGGTTCAAACTATTCCTTCTGGAACCCTCCTACCATGATTGCACCAAGTGGTATCAGAGAAAGTTTGCAATTCTTGAAGGCATTCCTTGAGGTGAATAGCTCACCAACTTGAGGTATACTGCATTTGTTTTCAATTGATCACCAATTGTGAGGCAATTGAAACCCTTGTAGCTAGATCACCGAATTGAGGTAGTTGCATTGATTCAATGAGAGATATGCCGCTAAGGAGAGCACTTGATATGGCGAATGTTGTTGGAAGAATGGATGAAATGTTAAAAATGATGTGCGAGATGTGAGTCGGATTGGATGCTATTGAAGAAGACAGAAGGTGATTCCTAAACCCTAGGTAGAATGATGAAAGTGATGATGAAGTAGAACATGAGAATCAATTTATAGAAGCCCTAGGCAAAGAAGAAGAAGAATCACATTAGATCAAGATGTTGAAATTGATTTCAAAGATTGGGAAAAGACCTAGATTTGAAATTAAAAATAATATGAGAAATTTGAATATTGAAGAGTTGATTGATTGGATCAATGGAATGGAAAAATACTTTGAATATGAAGAAATTGAAGATCTAGAGAGAGTCAGATTTGCAAAAACAAAATTGAAAGGTCATATTGCATTATGGTGGAAGGAAGTTCACTTAGACCGAAATAGAAGAGGCAAAGAAAGAATCATCAAATGGGATAGAATGGTGAAAAATTTGAAGAATCAATTCATACAAACTGACTATGACCTAGAATTGTTGAAGAGATTGTAAAACCTAAGACAAACGGAGAAATCTATGGAGTATACTAAATAATTCTACAAGATGATAATCAAAACTAGTCATAGTGAAGCAAGCAAAGAAAAGGTTGCAAGATACATCAATAGACTAAGAACAAATATTCAAGAAGAATTGAGCTTGGTAAGGATGACATCGATTGAAGAAGCATATCAATTTGCATTGAAGGTTAAGGAGAAGCTGAACAAGAAATTTGAATAAAGACAAAAAAGTGCAAGAGGAAGACCCCAAAAGAGTGGACCCCAGTTTGAAGAAAGAAGACCTCATGTGGAGAAGAACAAAGATGTGAAACCTTACTGGAGTGAAGAAAAGGATGTCAATTCATATCGCAGAGGTAAAGAAGATAGAAATTTCTACTACAATGATAGAGGAGGTCATAATCCTTGTAACACCAAGAAAGTGCACAAGAACAGATTAGAGCAAACATGCAATGCAAATCTAAATGAAAATCTAATGTTAAGCAACAAAGAACAAAGGAAGGTAAAACATAAATTAAAACTTGAAACAATCTCACCAAATTGCTATGTATTTCCATGATTCATCTCGATTTCCCTTCTCCATTTTGCTGTTGTAGTATAATTGCCCTAAGATTTCTCATAAGTTCGTGCAAGTATAGCCTAAGATAGTGATTAGCAAAACATCAAAGATTCAAGACAAGTGCTCGCAAGATTCGAAAAGAGATTTTGATTTCAAGAGATTGGAATGAAGAATGATAGATCAATTTATATAAAATTGATTATTCAAATGACAGGCCGAGATCGAAAGATCAATGGACGATTGAGATTGACTGATTAGACATGTATTATGATAACTGTCAGAGGTGACATGAGTGATACAAATTAGAAATAGAATTAAAGATTAAATAAATGATTTAATCTTCAAGTTTGGTATTTGAAAACAGAAGAATTATCTTTGCATGACAAAGATAAAGATTGATTAAAGCAAATCTTGTTCGAATGCATGCACAAGGTTTATTTAATTAAATAGGAATATTTAATTAATTTGCATGTACACGCAAATGAGTTAGAATTAGACGATTGAATGATTTGACGAAGAGATTACTCGAGAAAGCCACTTAGACATTAAATCAAGAGTTAACTGAGCGATTAAAATAGATGTCAAGTCGAGTAAAAGTGAATACTTAGATAACTCACACAATTATCTAAAATATAGAGGAATGCGTTAAAACAGAATTTATGAATTAAATAATTCATTTAATTCAAGATTTGATATTTGAAGAATAATTAAATAAATAAGATTCATTTAATTAAGTGATGAAGGGATTTAAATGAATAATTAAATAAATTAAGAATTTATTTAATTATAGTTGAAGTATGATAAAGAGTAAATTAAATAAGAATTTATTTAATTTGACAAGAAGGATAAGGTTAATTAGTAACATAATTAAATAAAAGCATTTATTTAATTAATCGATAGAATAAAAGTGTAAATTAATTAAATAATTAAGATTATTTAATTAATAGAAGAAATGAAGACTATAGAGAATAATTAAATAATTGACATTATTTAATCATGACTATGAAGAATACGAATTATGAAGAATATTGAAGTCGTAGGCCTAAACCAAATTTCGGTGTCTACATTTGCCCCTCTTTGATACAATGTCATTTTGGCATTGGGTCAAAGAAAATCGATAAGAAATATGCCCCAGTAATGCTCCAGTGTAAAACAGGTGAAGGTATGCCCCCTCGGGAAAATTGACAAATTTTTGAAAAAGTTAATAAAAATTTGGAAATAGTCTCGATTAGGCCATTGGATGGCTAGAAATGCAGTGGAGTTTGCAGAATTGAGGTTGGAAATGTCAGGGATGGGTACGGGCTGATCGAAATGGGAAGTTAACATGGCCAGTAGGAAAGAAATGCCACCTAAGCCCTACGTATATATAAGAATATGGGTAAAAACCAATTCATTTTCACCCACTTAGCCCTAGAATTGAGAATTTTCTCTGCACCCACAGCGAGGATGTCGCCTATTTTGCACACTCACCATCGTGCCTACAGCATCTGGACCTTCCAGAGGCTAGCTGACGCGGACCCCTCGGTATGTACCTCAATCTTGCCTTTTGAATTTTTTTGCATTGCACATGTTTTTATGCATTTAATTCAAGTTTTTGTTATGTGTCATTTTAATAAATCACCACATATGATCGTGTGAATGACACATCTGTCTGCGAAACAATGCATTTGTGATTTTACGTTAGTTGTTTTGTATAGTTTGTGTGTGATTCAACACATGTGTAAATTTATGAACCGCATTTGAAATTTTGCATCGCATTTGCATTTTGAATAGCCGTATTTGTTTATTTTGAAATGCATTTGAATATTTCTCAACGCAATGTTAATTTTTCAACGCATATGAATTTAGTGTAACGCATGTGATATAATTAGCCGCATTTGAAAAATAACGACGCATATGAATTTTATGCACCGCATGTGTATGTTATGCACTGCATATGTTAAATAGTGACACATATGAAAAATAATGACGCATGTGCAAAATAATGACGCATTTGAATTTTATGTAGTATAGTCAGTTTGCACTAGAATAGATGATTGAGGCTGACATGAGGCATGCATAATGCAAGTGCAGGTTGTGCTAGACATGATATATATACACGGGAGTCGAGACCGACAATGTTTCGATTCAGAGATAGTTTGCGGCCAGCAGAGCAATAGATCCTATGGCACCTAGGTCTGCTTCACGTGACAGACATGCCCTAGATTCAGGTGAATCAGGGATTATTGACAGCTTTGTGTGAGCAGTGGAACTCAGAGACATCGTCTTTCCACCTACCAATTGGAGAGGCCACTGTTACCTTAGAGGATGTCTACAGGATCCTCAGACTTCCTATTAGAGGCACACGGGTGATGTATGATACCCAGAGGGGTGCAGCCAAGATGTGCAGATACTACCCACATGTAGACATTAGGAAGTTAGGATTTGATGACTATGAGAATAGGTGGCGTGTGTTGGCTCAGAGGTATAGGCAGCTAGATTGTCTATTGTGTACGTTGATAGGTAGCATAGTACTTCTTGACCGCCGAGGTCATGGTTTTCCCATGGGGTGGGGGGAGATGCTTGTAGGCATGCTAGAGCATCGAGTGGTGTATGCTTGGGGTTCATGTGTGCTCAGGATGTTATACTTTCATTTGCATGATATTTCCTATTGAGAGGCACAATCCATGAGTTGTGGTACCACACTCTTGATGGCATGGGCGTGGGAACACATCACCATTTTTCAGCCACCTGTGACAGTTGATCTTCCACATGGAGCTCCTTATGCCTTCTACTATGTGGGGGCTAACACTCAGCACCACATAGGAGATACAAGTTATTTCAGACATGCCATAGACACTATGGAGTAGTTTACATGGAGACCATACTTGGGCTGTGCCGAGTGGTCAGACGAGGATGAGCATTTGCCATTTTTCCGACAGACACAATTCTTGGTTGGGTGGACAGTGTCACATGTCCACATTATAGAGCATCAGTTGCCAGATCGTGTCCTGCAATAGTTTGGAGAGGTGCAGGATGTGCCTAGAGGACAGGAAGAGTTTGCGAGATCATCGTGAGAGGTCCCCCTATGGGGTCCAGAGATTTCTGCTGCCACAGTAGAGGCTGACATTGATGCACTACAGGAAGTTCCATGGGGATGGAGGGATGGTCCAGCAAATCCTAGGACCACAGAGGAGTATGATCAGTGGTGGGAAGTACACAGACCGATTCCACTAACAGATCTAGAGTAGCCAGTGTTGGTAGAGCAGCGAGGGACATGTCCACAAGGCAGGCGTGGCAGAGGTAGAGGTTGAGGAGATAGGGGAGGCCGTGGTGATGGAGGAGATGATGGCCGAGGTGGATGGCGTGGAGGTAGGAGAGGGAGACGTGGTTGGAGGGGACGAGGGCCACCATTGTCACCAATCCATAAGGAGGGACGAGGAGAGGAGGATGTGGCCATGCCAGAAATTGGGAGAGGAGGGGAGGAGGTGGATACTATGATAAGCGAAGAGGAGGTGTAGCCTACAGAGGCGTCTATTCCAGAAATCCTAGTAGAGGAGGAGGTAGGTACCGAGGAGGCAGGTAGAGAGGAGGCAGAGATTGATTCCTTGGGTTTGTTGGGTGCCTACCAGGAGGATGATGAGGAGGATGATGATCATGAGAGAGATTCAGGATCAGATCCTAGAGGAGTTAGATGAGGAGGAGGATGGGAGATTGAGGGGTAGATGAGATAGAGGTAGTGGATCCGGATAGAGATACATTGTGTGCTTAGGTTGCATCCTTGGAGGAGTAGATGAGAGTTCTGATGTCAGAGAGGGATGCATATCAGATGGAGAGGGAAAGAGCGGTGATGGATAGAGATCAGGCTATAGCTCAGCGATAGGAAATAGAGCAAAGATTCTCAGAGCTCAGAGCCTTATGTACTGGGCCATCAGCTGCCCTTGCCAGAGAGCTAGTCAGAGCTGGGAAGAGAGAGAGATATTATCAGGATCTTTATGAGGCAGAGGTTCCGCCAGAGAGATGGGCTCCTAGTTTCTCAGAGGAACATAGTAGCAGGTCCCAGACTCGGACCCACACTAGGACAGTTAGCACAGAGGGGGTGGAGCAGCCACACAGAGCAGGTCCATATGACAAACCTCCCTCAGCTCACAAGTCATTGGGTTCCCATCATCATTCCTCCACACACTCCAGGCATGATAGCAGTGGCAGTTTAGGATAGGGATACTTCTTGAGATGCATTGAGACATTGTATTATGATCCTATAGCCTGTGGGCTTCCATGTATTATTGATACATTATGACATTGTGATGTGACATGGTTGAGCAATATATATATATATATGATTTTGGCGGTTATTCTCATGATATGCATTTCTATGTATTGATTATGCAGTTGTTTATTTGTACATGTGATGTTTATATATGACATGCTTATGTGATGGATGATGATATCTATTTTATGGTGTGCATATGCAGCTAATGATATTTTGTTGATTCTATATGATGTATGTGATTTATAAATTATGAGATGCAATATGATGTTATATGTATAATGCCAGCTACATGTGATGCTTATACCAATGTAATATGATGCATATATTTACAATTGCTTTGTACATGGAATGCTTATGGTATGTATTGTTTGATGATGAATGTCTATTATGCCATGATGATCTAGATATGAAATATGCCTTTATGTATGTATTTTTCTAACATGTACATTGATACAGGATGATGTATAATGTTTTGTGTCACAGGACTCTGTCATAATGCAAGAAAGAAGAACTGTTAGTACGGAAAGAAAGATCGAGAAAGAATGAAAGACAGGAGATAGATGTTAGTATTAGCAATCTTCGATGTTTCACTGTATCACAAAAGGTATTGCACTTTATCATCATTGGGCGAGACTAATACAAATGGAGAAAAACACCATGATATGACATAGATCAAGGTGTGCAAGGTCATCCACTTGCTAATAACAGACAGTTGCAGACAAGGATTGTCATTAACTCATACTAAGGGCACAAGTTGCCACAGTCTTTTTGTCAAGACAAACCATAGACAACAAACAAAGTAAAAGATGGGTCATGAGACGTCATTGCTCCTCTAAATCTTTCATGGGACATCCTTGAGGAAACTAGTAACATGACTCAAAATCAAATGTAAAAGACAGTTGACAGACATCAGTCAAAGAAAATAGAATTTGGATACATCGTTGCTTCTCTAAATCCCTCATGGGACATCCTTGAGAAAGCTAGTAACATAATTCCCATCATAAAGTCAAATGAAAAGATAAGATAAATAAGTCAGAAAGTCAAAAAGCCAGTAAAATATTTGCCAAAACTTGATCTTGTTTGTTTGATTGGTGTTGATTGATAGAAGGATTGATTGATAGAGCCTGATGTTAGGAAATACACATACCAAATAAGACTGTGAGTTTGGTTTCGATGTTATGACTATCTGTATAAGGCATGACAAAGCCTAGTTTTAGAAAGACATGTATCCTATAAGACGTTGAGTCAGATACCGTTGATGTGATAACCTGTGTAAGGCTATGTTTGATTGTTTGACCATGTTGATTATGCAGGAAGGACTCATACTGTATAAGACATAGATTGTTTTTCAATAGTTGTATTCAAGAAGGACTCATCTTGAATAAGATACCAGATGGCTGCCATGATGATGTCTATTTTCGGGAAGGACACATCCTGTAGCAGACATTTGTTGATCAGTTTTGATTATTTTGTTTGGCAAGTTGTTTGATTTGACTTAGAGACATTGCTTACTTGTTCACCAGATTGATGCATGGCTTGATATGACATGTTGACAATTGACTGTGTGTGATGACAAACCCTAAAGGACTGACCTAGTGCGGCCTCGGGGGCTCATCGATTGATGGCCTTGCCTACGTTGTACATGCAGAGACCTCGTAGTTTGACTTGACTTTGATTGACCAGACTGACTACAAATAGAAGACATGTGTGAAAATGAATGGGACAAACCCTAATGGACTGACCTAGTGCGGCCTCATGGGCTCATCGATTGATGGCCTTGCCTACGTTATACACGTAGAGACCTCGTAGTTTGACATGACCAATGACCTTGTCATATAGACATATGGATTGAAGCATGATTTTATATAGACAAACCTAAATGGACTGGCCTAATGCCTCGGGGGTACATCGGAAAATGGCCTTGCCTACATCCAGTCACAGAGGAAATGTAGTTTGACAAACGACAAAGACTAACAAGTGCGACTAACTTTGACTCTATTTTTTTTGGATTTTCAAAATGTTTTTATTTTGTCTTTTCTCACGTCATTTTGTGATGTTTGTGAAATTTCCATGATTTTACGTCTCCAACACAACCAATGTAAGAAGCAATATGACACATGTCAAGTGTTTTCCCGCAGTCGAGTATAAGACCAATTGACTATGAATAGGTAAAATGGGGGATATGAACTACACTCGATGTCAATCGTTCCAAGTTATGGGAAAGACTACCACTTATTACGAATGGTATATACAAGCGATGGATATGAAAGATAAGGGATATGTACAGGGATATGTACAAGGGAGTGGAGTATGTACAAGGCCGTGGAGTATGTATAGGGCCATGGACTATATACAATGATAAAGACTATGTACAAGGATAAGGACTATGATTAGAATAATAGTAGACAAAGGAGCAAAGTTAACTACACATGGCGCCTGTTTGCCAGGTTTTCACCATGGTACCTATCCAAAGCACCACCGAAGTGGTTTTCACTATTGGATGAATGATTTGTCTTTACTATTTTCTAGATTATCTTTTTTTTTTGGTGTTACCAAGACGCCTGTTTGCTTGGTTTTCACCTTGATAATGATTTTTGTGATTTTTTGATTATTTTAATTTTTGCTAATTAAGACAAAGGCTCCTAGAAGCTATGTGTAGAACTTCTTCAGATGTAGACTATTGATTGGTGAGGACAATGGTTCCCCTTCAGGAGTAGAGAGTTGGTATGCTTCTGATCCAAAAGCTTCTGTAACAACATAAGGTCCTAACCAATTTGGTTCAAACTTTCCTGGTTTTTCTCTTTCTGCTTGATTCTTTGGGTTCTCCATTAAAACTAGGTCACCAATTTCAAAGTTTCTATTCAATACCTTCCTGTTATAGCTACGACGAAGGCAATTCTGATATGCTTGAAGATGGTCTAGTGCCTTTTGTCTTCACTCATCCAGGAATTCTAGCTCATGGAGTCTCGATACTCGGTACTCTCCATCATCAATATGGCCTTTTAGGGATACCCTTAGGGAAGGAATCTCAACCTCAATAGGTAGAATAGCTTCAGAACCAAATACAAGTGAATATGGAGTAGCACCAGTGGAGTACAGATACTTGTACGATAAGCCCATAAGGTAGGGTTAAGCTGTAAATGCCAGTCACGACCAGCATCATTGTCAATATTCTTGAGGATTCTAATGATGGTCTTGTTAGATGCCTTTGCTTGGCCGTTACCTTGTGGGTAGTATGGAGTGGAAAAGTGATGTTGGATATGAAAGTCATCACACAAGTGGCAGACTTCTTGGTTCTTAAATGGGCGGCCATTATCAGTGATTATGGATTGAGGGACACCATACCGACAGATGATATAGTTCAGGATAAACTTAGAAATCTGTGTGCCGGTAATGTATGTCATAGGAATGGCTTCAATCCACTTCGTAAAATACTCAGTGGCAGTGATAATGAATTTGTGTCCATTAGATGATGTGGGGTGGATCTTACCTATGAGGTTGAGTCCCCATTGGGCAAAGGGCCATGGTGACGTTATAGGATGAAGCTCCTATGCTGGCGCATGTATCAAGTCTCCATGAACTTGGCATTGGTGGCATTTCATTACAAAGACATATGAGTCTTTTTCCATAGTAGGCCAGTAATAACCCAGTCTCATAATCTTTTTGGCTAAGATAGGACCGCTAGAATGGGAACCAGATATACCCTCATGCACCCCATGCAAGGTTGCTTGTGCTTCATTAGAATCAAGACATCTCAGTAGGGTATTATCTAAGGCACGTCTAAATAGGGTGTCTCCGACGATGGTGTATTTGGATGACTTGCGAAGGAATGTACTACGTTGGTTATTTGATAGGCCAGTGGGTATGACTTTGGCATGAAGGTAATCATAGATTTATTTGTACCATGGGGAATCAGGACCAACAATGTCACACACCATTTCAGAATATGGGATATCGTAGGCTGGGACCAAAAACTATTCTACCAAGAACTCAAACTTAGACACGTTGTTAGGAATGTCAAGAAGTGATGCAATTGTAGCCATAACGTCTCCTGCCCTGTTTAAAACATGAGGTATTTGATGAAGTTCGACTTTGTCAAAGTACTTCTTAAAGCTATCAACCATGCACTTGTATGGAGCAAGCTTCTCATTCTTAGTCTCATAATCATCATTTACCTATCTAATTAATAGTTGAGAATCCCCAAATACTTGTAAAATCTTAATTTTCCACTTGATTGCCATATGTAACCCTGTCACTAGAGCTTCATACTCTGCCATTTTTTTAGTGCATGGAAATTCAATCCTAAATAACTTAGGGATGGAATCACCCTGTGGTGTGATAAACAATATACTAGCCCCCGAACCATGATTTGTATGTGAACCATCAAAGTACAGTTTCCATGTTATGTTTGTGTCAATTGTGAATATGAACTCATCAAGAAAGTCTACAACTAATGGGTGATCTGCCTATATGGGTACGTCAGCTAATTGATTAGCAATGACCCGTCCTTTAATAGCCTTTCTTTCTACATACTGGATATCATACTCACTAAGTATCATAACCCATTTAGCCAGTCGCCCTGTTAATGCTACCTTGCTAAGAATATATTTTAGAGGGTCTATTTTAGCAATCAACATTGTTTGATTGTTTAGCATATAGTGCCTCAATTTTTGAGTAGCAAATACTACTACAAGACAGGCATGTTCAATGGTACTATAGTTGAGCTCATAACCTACCAAAGTCCAACTGATATAATAGACTGCCCTTTCATGACCTTCATTGTCATTCTGTGCTAGCAATGCTCTAAGTGATGAATGGGTTGCTGCAATATAAAGAATTAATGGTCTTCCTTCAACGGGTGGAATTAAGATAGGTGGTGTGAGTAAATATTCTTTAATCAGTTGAAAAGCCTCTCCACACATGGTTGTCCATGCAAAGGGTACTCCTTTCTTAAGTAGATGTTGAAAAAGATGTGTCTTATCTACTAATTGCACTATAAATCTTCTGATAGATTGCAACCTTCCCTGTAATGTCGTTAGTTGACTAAGATTAGTGGGTGGAGGAATGTCCATGATTGCTTTTACCTTAGCTGGATCCACTTCAATGCCTTGTCTAGAAATGATATAACCTAATAGCTTTCCTGACTTGACTCCAAACACACATTTCTTTGGATTGAGTCTCACTTTATACTTCTCTAGCCTCTAAAATATCTTGTCTAAAACTTATAAATGTTTTGCCCTTGTCTTGGATTTTACAATAAGGTCATCAACATAATCCTCCATAAGAGTGTGTACTAGATCATGAAAGATAGTAGTCATGGCCCGTTGATAGGTTGCTCCAGTATTCTTGAGTCCAAAGGGCATAACATTCCAGCAATACGTTCTCCAAGGAAAAGTGAAAGCCATCTTAGGTTGGTCTTCAGTTGCAATTCTAATCTAGTTATATCCTGAAAATCCATCCATAAGAGACAACATCTCATATCCTGCTGTCATGTCAACTATCATGTCTATGTTAGGCAAAGGGAAGCCATCCTTAGGAAAAGCTTTGTTGATATCTCTAAAATTAGTGCAGATGTAGATGCCCCCAGTTGGTTTAGTGACTAGTACAAGATTGGAAATCCAATCTACATAGTCGATAGATCTGACGAAACCAACGTCTAAGAGTTTCTTGAGTTCTACCTTGACTAATAAAGCAATCTATGGGTGCATTTTTCTCAATTTTTGTTTCACTGGTTTGGCACCTAGTTGTAAGGGAAAATGATACAAAACAAGTTCAGGATCCAACCCCGGCATGTCTGCATATGACGAGGAAAAATTTATCTGTCTCTGTGCAAAGAAATTGTGGAACTCTAGCTACTCTTTTGTTGTCAATGACGCTACAAAATAAACTAGTCGAGGATTCTCTTTGGTATCTATGTTGACTTCTACTGATTCTTCAATGAGCATGGGTGACCTTTCCTATGCAACAGGGAGAATGTTCAAACCTCCATCCTTAGGTGCCTCAGAGGGGTTTTCACCTTCGGATGCGTCCTTTCTTTTTACTTTTTCATTGTCTAAAGGTTCCTTTTGGTTTTCACCTAGAGACTCGCCCTTTTTATCTTGTTTATTCTTTTTCTCATTTTTGTGATTGGAGGGTTGAATAGATTCCCCAAAATATGCTTTGTTGTCCAAGTTAATAGTAAAACCAACCTTATGATCATCATTTGGTATGCCTTCTCGTAATCCCAAGAACTCAGCAATTGCTTCGTTGTTCTTAAAAATGTCTAAGACGGGTGTGTCTTGTTGGTCCCAATTAATGAGTTGGGGATAAACTAAGGGCATGTCATCATCAGAGTTATCAAAGTTTAATGGGGTCAAGGTAAAGACTGAATTATTCATGTGGTTACAAAAGTCTTGTACTAGGTCCTTTTTGCTCTTAGGTTTGGGTCGAGGTGGATGGATAGGTGGGCCTAATGCCAAGGTTTGACTATCAGAAATAGGTGGCTTAGGTTGCCAAGAGGTAGGATCAAGTGATTCCCAATAGTAGTGTTTAAACCACTCCTCCTTTGTCATTTTCTTTGGTGGACAGGAATTCAAGGGATTTGGTGAGGAACTTAACATCAAGTCAAGTTCTCCAAATAGCTTGTCAAGGTCCATGGAAGAAGTAGAGGATAGGGAATCCCACTCATAATCGTTAGAGTCGGGGGAGTCACAATGATATTGGTCCACCGGTTCGTGAGATGTCTTAATATCTTCTGAAGCACTTACTTCCTCAAGTAAGGGTAATGGGGTACTAGGAACACCAATCTGAATTGGTTGAAACCCTAGCCCTACTCCTTTTGGCCACTGAGAAACAAATATTGGTTCAATCCTCCCATCTTGGTTTAAGCCTAAACCACTCTGTCCATCATATCCTTTTCTTTGCATGATTTTGAAACCCTTTCCATATAGATTTGTAGGAATATGAGCAAGTAAGAGGGGTTCCTCATCATCTTCCCTATACATCCAGGAAGTGACATCTTCTGTATCTACAACCTCTTTGCTTAATTCACCCCATTTAGTAAAAGTTGTTGTAGGAGGAATGTGTATAGTGACCATAGATTGTCTCCTATCCAATGTAGGTAAACCATATGACTTAGGAGGAATCAAATGGGTGACACAATAAGATGTTTTCATGTAATACTCTCCACAATCCTTGTCTTGGATCTCAACCCTAGGAGTGGTAGGAACTGAGGGTGAAATAGATGTTCGAGTGAGTGTGGCTGGATCAACATAGGAGGATGAATTGGACGATGAGGCCTCTTGGTTTACTGGCACTTGGTGTTGGGGGATCTCTTTTAGATTGGTGCAATACTGGAAGGGATCTGGATCACCATCTATAGTTATTTCTATGCCATTGTAAGGGAATTTAAGACACTAATGATATGTGGAAGGGACCGCCTTCATGGCATGAATCCATGGTCTACCTAGCAGAAGGTTATAAGGAAGGGTGAGATCCAAGACTTGGAACTTTGTCTCCATCACCGCAAGACCAATTCTGATAGGAAGTGTTACAACTCCCTTTGATTTTCTTTCCTCATCATCATAAGCTTTAATGACAATACTCTTGGTCATATCTACGCATGCTTCTGATATACCTAAAGCCTTAATTAGTTTTAAAGTGCACAGATTTAACCCTGCTCCTCTGTCTACCAAAACTTGTCTAACTTTGGTGTCATCAACAAGGACTTCTAGATGTAAAGGGTCATTATGGTTCATCGTTTCAGTTATGTAGTCTTGTTCAGAAAATGTGGCATGGTGATTATTGGTGAAGTAGCCCACCATTTCCTGGAAACGATTGACATCAAGATCATTAGGGACCATGGTGTTCTGTAAAGCCTTATCGAGGATAGATCGATGGTTAGGGGAAATACACAACAATTCCAAGATTGAAATTTGGGTTGGGGTCTTCCCCAATTGGTCAAGAAGGTTATATTGTAACTTGGAAGGTTGGGGTGTTTGCTGTGATGGAGGGCCTTGGATAGTGAACTTAGTATGATGAGTATTGACCGCACACTCAGGATTAGTATTGATAATAATGGTATTGATATTCTCATCGGCAGTATGAAGGCAATGAATTATTTTTCCACTATTATAATCATGCTTGACATTGGCATAGTTAGCTGACATATTGGTCTTAGTAATTGAACTAGGGACAGTTCCTTTCCCATGGTCATGTAGTGGGTCAGAAAAGACTTGATGAACAGTGTTTGATGACCTCTTTTTTTGTCCACTAACTTCAATAATTCTCCTTTCAACAAGATCCTGTATGATATTCTTCAGTTGTCAATAGTTTTGTAGGTTATGTCCCTTAGTTCTATGATAATCACAAAAGGCATTGTCATCCCACCAAGCTGGTTTAAATTGTCCTAGATCGTATTGTCGTGGTTTCTGTAGCTGTATAAGATTATGTTGTAACGGTTGTTTGAACACCGACTCAATGGGTTCCCCTAAGGGAGTGAACTCATGTTTTTGAAATCTTCTTTGTTGTGGATGTTGAGTATTTTGGACCACGTTAGGAGGTTGATTGATAGCATTAAGCGTGTTGGAAAAAGTATGAGGTCCTTGTAATGTGAGGAGGGGTCCTGCTTGTAGCATTTTAGCATCAACCACCCCATCATTGGTGACATTTTTGTTGCGAGACCAAAATATGTTTCTATCAGTGGGGGTGTTTTGTATGATTAGGTTTCTATTGGATGTTGATATCTTGAGTTCGCCCTTTTCAATGAGATCCTTCTCTATTATAACCCCTTTTTCCACTAGTTCCGAAAAAGATGTGCAACAATGTACCCTTAAGTTACTCCTGACTTTTGCATGGAGGTTTTCTTGGAACATAGTAACTTTTTGTTTCTCAGGTATCTCGACAAGACACCTACTAGCTATAGTTCTCCATCTTTGGAAGAAAGTAATGAATGTTTCCCCTTTGTCTTGCATTGTGTGACACAAGGTTGCTATATTTATCTCGTGGTCTATGTTGAAGGAGAATTGCTCCACAAATTTCTCAACCAGTTCACCCCAAGATCTAATGCCATAATCTAGACCTGAAAACCATTCTAGTGCAATTCCTACAAGACTTCTTGGAAATAGCCTCATAAGATATGTGGGGTCATAAGTGACATCTATGCATATGGTAGAAAATTCCCTTATATGTTCTATTGGATTTCGTTTGCCATTGTACTTAGGGAGATTCAGTATGACATATCTGTGAGGGAAAGGGGTCATGTACAATGATCTATCAAAGGGTAATGGGCATATTTCCTTTGTTGAAAATGATTTCTTAGTTGACACCGACATGTTATCCATTTGCATTTGTAATGCATGCATTTGTGTTTGTAAGACGTCCACTTGGGTCAAAGATGTGCTAGGGGGATTATGCAGATCCGTGTATGTGTTCTGAAATCCAAAGTCTCATGATGGGTTTCGATTGAATGTTGGCATCTGAGGTGGATTTGGATTTGGAATGTTGGTAAATGTGTTTTGGTCTGGAATCTGCATAAATTGGTGTTGACCTTGGATCTGTGTAAACGGATTCTGAGTACCACTTTGGGAAAAGGGGTTCTGATTGGGAATCTGTGTAAATGATTGGTGTCTTGGAATCTTTGCAAATGGATCATGACCACCGATCTGAGAGAATGAATTCTGATTCAAAATCTGTGTGAATGGATTCTGAGTACTAGTTTGGGAGAATGGATTTTGACTCAGAATCTACGTGAATGGATTCTGATTGCCATATGGGAAGGAGGGAATGCCCCCTATTTGTGTAATTCGTGGTATAGTACTAGTGACTGGAGCACTAGGTATGGTTGTTGACTGTAGTATGGTGCTCGTGATACTAGTGTTAGGTATAACTGTTGACAGTGAACTTGTGACACCGACATAAGGTGTAGAGGTTGAGGTTTTAGGCCTTTTACTCCCAACAAGAGGACTGAAGGGAGTGAATGATGAAGCGCCTATAGTGAAATTAAATCCCAATGTCATGCTAGATGTACCAAATGGGGACGTATGGACTGTCATACTCTATGTAGGTGTGCTATATGACATAGTAGTGCTGACCTGAGGTATAGTAGTACTAGTAGTCGTGGTATTTGTCCCTTGTGTAGGTTGAGTTTGTAAGGTGCTGATATCAAATCCTATAGGTAAGGTAGCGCCTTCAGCTAGCAATTTGGATAAGTATCATTGTCGATCATTTGCTAGGTACTCATCTACGAAAGAGGAAAACTCAGGGTCCTATGCGACAGCCTCTATGTCCTCTACTGCAATATGTCCTTGAGTGTTTCTAGTGGTGAATTTTTCTAATAGAGTTTTATGAGGTCTTGAAGAAAATGGATTGATGAATTTATTTTGGTTTGACATGTTTTCTCTCTCTCTCTCTCTCTCCCTTCTCTTAGACCTAGTTTCAACCATGTAAGACAAGCTCAATATGCAGGAAATGCAAAACTATATCTATGATCAGTATGATGCTAGTCTATGTTTTTGGGATTTTCTGAATGCAAAATAAGGAATGTTCTAGGATGACACTAGTCTAAACTCTAAAGATGCAAAGTCTAAGCAAGACCCTAAAGTGATCAATTCAATAAACCCAAGATGGAGGGACCAACTACCTAAAGTCTAACCAAGGCGTCAATTTCGTCAAGTCAAGGAACCAATGTAGGATGAAGATCAAAGACAAGACGAGTTTCCTAACTAGACTGATGAGCTAGGAGGAGTCTCTGTAGGACAAAGGATAAAGTGATAAGATCAGGTTCAATGACAGATATTGTTGATGCTATGATTTTTCTAGAGTGTAGATGATGGACCTATTCTAAAGTTTGTAAATGTGAGCTTCGTAGAAGTTTACTCTAAAGGAAAAAAATGTATCCTAAGATGAGACCTAACTCTGAATTAAGACAACTATGGTAATGACCGAATGAACCTAAAGGATACAAAATTGAGCAAATCGTTTTAGGTTTCTGTTCAAGGATTATTTGTGTAAAGACAACTGAAACTGGTATAATCGTGTTGACTAGACAGTGACTATGAATTCTGGTTTTCTGATAATCAGACAAATGTGTCGTGGGATTTCACAGATGCAGTTCAAGTTAATAGTTGCGGTTTTCCAATGATCAATTATGTTTCTCTAGTAAAGTTCAATGTGTGACTTTGATAGATGCAGTTAACCTTCTAACAGATGCGATTCGTAATGACAGTTGTGACTCAGAATATGACATATGTGGTTTTTTGAAAAACAATTGCAAATTGATCTAGCAGATGTGACTCTATGGTAAACAGATGCGACTCGTAATAACAGATGCGACTCAAAGTTCAACAAATGTGACTCGTAATAATAGATGTGACTCAAAGTTAAACAGATGTGACTCGTAATAACTAATGTGACTCAAAGTTAAACAGATGCAACTCTACAAATCATTGCGACCTTCTGGTGAACAGTTGTAACTCTCTGTGTATTTTTAGTGATGAGATTTAAACTAACTCCTTTTTCTGTGATCAAATTTTGGCAATCAAAGACAATTATAAGACAAAGTGTTTTCAGTTTTGATTTTGGACTCAAAGAACATTTAATTTGATAACAGACAAGCACATCCTAATAGGCCAAATTCCTAGGGTTTGTATACTTGGTATAGCCCACCAGAAATACCCCGGATTGGTGATAAACACCTTTCCTTCTCGAGAGTGGATAGCTTAGAAATTTGGTGGCATTGCATCCCCTCCACGGCTCATTAACATCTTTCGAGCACACCAATTTTGAATTCTTTGGGCAATGACCTCCCAAGAACTGCTATCTCTACTCAAGGGGATTAGTAGTGAGTCTCTTTGGGCATGATACTATACCCTACACTATACCAAGCAATGGCCACAAATAGGTTGGTCTCTAAAACAAAAGGTATTTAGTACGTGCATTCCATTTGTGGGGCATGATCCATACGGTGAGAGTCCCCTTTTGAATCCATCTCATTGAAACCATACTCGTGATTCTTGGGTTTTCCCCAAGAACCCACTTTTATATACCGGCTGGAAGTCCCTTGGGTTCAGGGTGCTACCGGTCTGAGTCATCTTGGGGTGAGTACTTTTTCCCATTAGAACTGGCCCAAGTTCTAGAGTTGGTAACCGTTTCTCTTACACCTAGGATCACACAGATGCGCAAGGGGAGAGGATACTTTGATGTACCAAGTCATGAGGGTAACCAAACTTGTGCTTTCACACCAAACATAGTAGACACTTGTTAATTTTAAACCAAATGAAAGATTTGCTATGCTACCAAACAATCTGTTTCAAAAAATTAACTAGGGTCTTCGACAAGCGTCCTGCAGAAAAAATCGTTAGTAGTTTTCAATATCGTCTTTGTCAATCATCTTGCAAAAACTTGTTAACTTCCAAAAGGCCAAACGTTGAAAATCAGATATTAGTAACACACAAATTAATTGAAAATTTTAGATTTTTGAAAAGTCACTGTGTTACCAGTCAGATGCGTCGATATTCTCTTCAATTACATCTCT
>VDFB02193867.1:713327549-713471228 GCA_007258455.2 Sequoia sempervirens
ACTCATATGGTGTAAAACCTATAGTTGTTTTCCATGTTGTTCTGTAGACCCTCACTACTTTAGGTAATCTTGAGGCCCAATATGTTTCTTGAATTTGCAATATTTTATTAGAATATTCTCAATTTCTCTATTTGTAACCTCTACCTAGCCATTGGCTTGGGGACGATAAGTGTGTATTTTCTGTCTTATTGAATATTCTTTAACCAATTGATAAATAAGGTTAGAAGTGAACTGTCGACCTTGATTAGTGACAATTTTTGTAGGTACTCCATACTTGGTAAAGATATCTTCATACAAGAACTTGACTACATTTCTATCTCTTGCAAATTGTAATGCCTTGATTTCAACCCATTTTTCCAAATAGTCTGTACAAACAAAGATATTCTCTTTATTATTAGAGGCTGGTGAAATTGGGCCAATGAAGTCAAGCCCCCATTTGTCAAATGGTTCTATTGCTCTTTGTGGATGCAAAGGAATTTCATCTATCCTTGTTGGTTTTCCCATCCTTTGTCATCTTTCACAACTTCTAGTATACTTTACTAAATCCTCGTGGGGAGTTGGCCAATAGTAACCTATTGTTAAGATACTAAATGCTATCCTTTTGGCTACAAAATGACCCCCACAAGGCTCATCATGACAAGATTTTAGAATTTCAAAGACCTCATCTTCTCTTATGCATATTCTCATGATATTATCTAGACTAGTGTAAAATAAGTAACTAGCTACCCAAGAATATGGAAATATTTTATCTATCCTTGTTGGTTTACCCATCCTTTAACATCTTTCACAACTTCTGGTATACTTCATTGAATCCTTGTGGAGAGTTTTCCAATAGTAACCTATTGTTAAGATCCTAAATTATATCCTTTTGGCTGCAAAGTGACCCCCATAGGGCTCATCATGACAAGCTTTTAGAATTTCAAAGACCTCATCTTCTCTTATACATCTTCTCATGATATTATCTATACCAGTGTAAAATAAGTAACCAACTACCCAAGAATATGGAAATATTTTATGCACCAATTGTCTCTTTTCTCTAGGAGAGAAATGTGATAGAATCTACCCTTCCACTAGGTAATTTGCAATATCAACAAACCATGGTGTGTGTACTGTAAGAGAAAAAAAATGCTCATCTAGAAAAGAGTCATCCGCAACACCTTCTATTTTTGTAGGAAACTTAGATAGAAAATATGCCACCACATTAGCTTTCCCTATCTTATCCACTATTGTTATGTCAAACTCCTATAGTAAGAGTAACCATCTGACTAGTCTCCCACCAACTATAAGTTTATTAATCAAGTATCTTATAGTTGTATGATTTGTGTGAATGAAGAATTGATAACCAGTGATATAATACCTAAAATTGTTGATAGAATAAACAACTGCTAACATGTCTTTCTCAATGATAGTATAGTTAAGCTCAACTCCTTGCAAATTCTTACTGATATAGTAGATGGAATATTCTTTGTTCCCTTCTTTTTTTCCCAAGATTGCTCCTATTGAAAAATTGGAAACATCAGTGTGTATATGGAAGGTAGTGTCCAATTTTGTCCCCTTAAGATAGGTGCTTGTGTCAAGGATACCTTAAGTCAATTAAAGGAATGATGACATTCTACAATCTATTCAAATTCTATATCTTTGGTGAGTAAGAAAAAAATGGTGCTGCAATTTTGTTGAAATCTTTGATGAATCTCCTATAGTAGTCTGCATAGCTAAAAAATATTCTAACATATTTTTGGTTCTATCACACAGGAAGTGTGGAAATTATCTCAATCTTGTTGGGATCCACCTGAATACCTTCACTTGAGATAATGTGTCCTAGAACAATCCCTTGAGTCATCATCATGAAACATTTTTCATGACTTAATGATAGGTTATGTTCTTTACACCTTTTGAAAAAAAATTCTAGATTGTTGAGTGCATCTTCATAGGTGTTTCCATATGTAGTGAAGTCATCCATGTAGATTTCCATAGAATCATGAGCATAGTCTTAAAAGATACTTAGCACTGCCCTCTAAAAAGTTGACGAGGCATTACATAGTCTAAAGGGAAGAACATAATAGGCATAAGTACCCCGAGGGCATGTAAATATAGTGTTATCTTGGTCCTTTGGAGGTATCTTTATTTGGTTATAGCCACTAAACCCTTTGAGGAAAGAGAAGTACTTTTTCCCAGCTAAGGAATCAAACACTTGGTCAATGAAAGGTAGGGGGAAGTGATCCTTTCTTGTGGCTATGCTCATCTCCCTATAGTCCACACATACCCTCTATTTTCCTTCTTTCTTAGGAACAATGACTAATGGTGACACCCATTGGCTATTAGAAATGGGATAAATGAAGCCTATATCAAGTAGCTTTTGAACTTAGTCTTGACTATTTCTCTCAAGGTAGGGTTCATTCTCCTTTGGGGCTATCTAATTGGATTGAAACCATTATTTATATAGACCATATGCATGCAAAGTTATAGATCAACTCCTTTCATATCATGGTAGTCCCATGCAAAGGTTGTTGCATGTGCCTACAACACAATATTCAGGGAATTCTGCTATTCTTCAGTTAATCAATTGTTGATGTTCAAGGTTTTACCTGACATAATTTCCAATGTTTTTGATTTTGATTGCACAAATGAGGGATTAAGGCCACTAATGTTGGGAACAAATTGTTGTGGTAAAAGGGAATGGAACAGTTTGGATACCTCCTCTGATGAATTTGCAGGTATAATATTCTACAAAAGATCCTATAGACATGAAAGGCAGTCTTATTATTTTGGGTCCCTACCCTAGTTGTTTTGTATTATATGGTCAATTAAGTCATCCTCATCTTCAGTTCCTAATAAAGGGTTGCATTCTATTCTCATGAGAGTTTGTAGTGAATAATGCTATTCTTCATCTAAGGTAGGCCATATAGTCTACTCTAGGTTTTCATGAGGTTAGGGTTGTGGATAGAGAACCAATTTCTTGGTTACATGGACCATTAGATATTATCATATTCCCATACCTACAACCTATGGATACATCAACTGTAGCTAACCATGGTCTGCCTAAAATGAGTGGATATCCTACAAGGTTTACCTTTGGCTACAAGACTATAAAGTCTGTGGGATACTCCTATGAATCTAAGGAAATGCTAAATCCCCAATGATTCCTTCAGGATTTACTATTGACCTATCTTCCAATTGTAAAATAGTTGCTGTAGGTCGAAGGTTAGCTAACTAAAGTAGATACATTGTCTCTTTAGTAATGAAATTAATTTATACCCCTAAGTCAATCAAGGTGTTCTTGATAGGGTCCCATTAATCTTAACATACACTATTGGACTTATATGGTCTATGTATTTAGGGACAATTATATGCCCTAGCATAATATCAACAAGGTTTCCTAGGACATGAATTGTCTGAGGGTCCTTCCTCTTTCTCCCTGGTTTCTTAAGACATAGGTCCCTTATTGTCTTGGTATAGATTGGGATATCCTTGATAGCTTGGATGAGGGTAATTTTGATATTGAAATCCTTAAGCTGACCCAATAGGTCTTTCTTAGCTTGGGTTTGATTTTTTTGAATGGATAGATGCTTAGGGAAAGGAGGCTCTAGACTTTAGGTAGTTTGGTTTACTTGATTTGACCTAGGTTCCAAAGGTGAGTTATTTGAAGGTTCAACAATAGGTTCATCATCCTCCATCTTAGTGATTTGGGGGGATGAATGTCTAACTAGTGTCTTCCTTGACTTGAGGTGGACATCACTCACCTCTACCCCACAAGTGGGGTACTGTATAGCCTTGTTAGTATAAGCCTATTGAATAGGCTTGTTGTTAGTGTTAGGTGCATGTTGGGTAGGTAATTGTGGTGCTCTTGGTGGTTAAGATTTTGTGTTTGGGGGATTAGGCATGATAGCCTATTGTTGTGTCTGAGAAGGAAACAAAGGTTGTTGGTAAAACACATTTTGTTGTTGCCACTATTGGCCTTTTTGCCATTGTGGATGCCATTGATTTTTCTGCAATGGCCATTGAGGATTGTAATTGGCACCTTGAAAATTTTGCTGTGACTATACATTTGGTTGCTATTGGTTCTAACTTTACTGAGGGTTTTGTCATTTCTATGGGTTTTTCTATTGGTTTTGGTTATTTTTCCATGGCTAAGAATTCCAAGAAGAGAAATTTTGATTACCAACTAGAAAAGATGCATTGAAAGTTAGAGGGTCTTGTGGCATACCTTTTCTTGGTTACCATGTCCTTCTTTGAGAAATGTAAAATAGTTTTCCATATTCTCCTTCAAGTGGTTGAAAATCAGGTTTTTCTTATTTATCTTCTATATTACTAGCAACCCTCTTGCACTTGTAGTTTACTTTCCTTTATCTGCATTTGGGGCAGTATTTAGTGAGCATTGCTTTAGCCTCTTCTTGTTTCTTCTTTGTATGTAGAGTATCCATCTGAGTAGCTAGGTGACTTATGATATCCTCCTTCATGTTGGACAGTAGGTTACTTAACTCCACTCTTGAAACCCCATTAGATGTCTTTCTAGCGATGGATGCTCTTTCTCCCCTTGATCTTTTGGTGAAGGTCCTAGAGTAGTTTTTGCAGAAACTGCGGATCTCTTCAAAGGGTAATTGAGACACATCACCTTACCCAATAAGATTGAGGGAATCCATACAATCTTCATTAACTTGATGCAGTCAAGGTAGGAGGATCTAGTTAAGGACTGTCCAGCCTTGTAGCCTAATTTATCAACTCCATGATCACACAAATATGCAACATAATTTAATAGCTAATCAACAAAAAGATAAAAGACATTCAAGAACACCAGACACAAGATATATCCTGGGAAAACCCTAGGGGAAAAAAAACCTAGCCTTCAAAGCTCATTCCTCATTATATTAGATCTCAAAACACATTACATATGCCTCTTGGGCTTTACAGATTCTAGGCCGCAACCCAGGGATTACAAATAATTCATACAACAACAATTTTCCATCGACTCCTTTTCCTGCTCCACACTCTCTCTTCTCTGATTCAAACTTGCAATAACATTCTTACCTCGGTCATATCTGAGGCCTTCACTTTTTGATCTTATCACCGACTCAATAGGTTCTATAACTCCTTGTTGCTGCTTTCCCAATCCTTTTCCTTCATATCCCATTCTCTGCATGATTTTGAAACCAATACCATCACCAACAATTTTAGGCTTCATTACATTGCTATCTTCAATTTCACCTTCTAAAGAAACTTCTGCAACATCACACAAATCATTAGTATCACAAGAAACATCACAAAGTTCAGGCTTAGATCTCAAATTCTCATTCTCCTTTTGGCATGCAATAAGTAACTACTCTAACTGATTAACATGTTCCTTCAAGCCAAATATTTCCTTCTTCTACAAATTGTTTTCCTTTTTTAGCTCCTTCAAACTTTCCTCTAGATTTATGTTCCTCTTTTCCACCTTCTCAAACAACTTGAATCCTTCTGCAAATTCCTTTTTTAGATCTTCAAACATATCCAACTCTACTTCTAGTTCTTCATTTCTCCTAACATTTTTTAGTTCTTCTTCAAGAGCATCATACTTGTATCCTCCTAGTTCTTTCATCCTCTCCATCAATTTTGCATTACACTTCTTGATTTCACACAATTCTTCTTCCAAAGTATCCCTTTCGCACATAAGGGTCTCATTTTCCTTCTTCATCATCTTCCCACTCTTCCCCATTGAAACAAATCAGATAAACAACCAAATTTGAATGCTTACCGAATCGTTCTTACCTCGATCTCTCTTCTAGGGTTTCACACTTCTTTCAACACTGTCTTGCTTCCCAATAGATCCACAACCAGCAAAAAAACTCACAACCAGCTCTGATACCATTTGATGCAGTCAAGGTAGGAGGATCTAGTTAAGGATTATCTAGCCTTGCAGCCTAATTTACCAACTCTATGATCACATAGATATGCAACAAAATTTAACAACTAATCCACATAAAGATAAAATACATTCAAGAACACCAAACACAAGATATATCCTGGAAAAACCCTAACAGGGAAAAAAAAGCCAGTCTTCAAAGTTCATTCCTCATTATATTAGATCTAAAAACACATTACATATGCCTCTCGGGCTTTATAGATTCTAGGCCGCAGCCCAGGGATTACAAATAATTCATACAACAAAATTTTTGCATCGACTCCTTTTCCTACTCCACACTCTCTTTGCTCTGATATTCTTCTGGATTAGAATACCTCATCACCGTGCTTCATACTTCATATTATCGAGCATCTTGTCGATCTACCTCCTGCTGTTTGTCGTAACAAATCCTCTCTCTATTTATATCATCCGCAAATCATTTAATCTTTAACATGTTGGCCCAATTACAAAAACTAGTAAAATAACGTGACAACTCAGATAGGTTGGCCCCAAAGAATAAAAACTTACAATGCGAATCAACCAAGGTCGGCCACCACAAAGACAGGACCCAAAAAAACATCCTCGATCATGAAACACCTTCAAAGATTACTCCTCAAAGATCCAAAACATGCTTCAACACCTTGTCGGCCAAGAACATGGAAAACATGGCCTCACAAAAGAAAATCACCAATTGCAAGCTCGATGATCAATATGGACCAACACCACATGATCTAAAAACATCCATGAGCCTCACAAATCAGCATAGAAACGTCTGCAATAATTCAAGTTGCTAGAATCACATCATCTCCCTTCGGGAACACCAACTAGAACAACTGAACAACCGTAAGAACTCTGACACCCATAACTCAATCAGATCCTCAAGCGGATCACTGAAACTTAATGTGGAAACACTAGATGTACTCAACAAAAAACCCTTTAATCCACAAACTCTAATCATAAACATACTGTGATAGGCATGTTGATGGCTAAACTGAACTTCACTGTTAATTGCTTTAATTTTTTGAATGCTTCTGGATGCCCCTGCATCATAAATACTCTTAAGAACACAAGCTTCAATGATTATTTTGAGAGCTTATTCTATGGGTTTTTCTTCAAGAAAAATTGAAACCTATCCACATATTAGTCCAATGGTTCATCCTCTTTCTGAGTCATCCTAAAGATATCATCTCTTCTCCTAGATCAATTCCTATGCAATGATCTTGGTATTTCTCCAATAATTTCATTTTCATGGTGTCCTAATCTGGAACAACATCCTTGCATAATCCCATAAACCACCTCAAGGTAGCATGTTTTAGAGTGGAAGGGAATAACTTGAGCTTATGAGTATCATTTGTATAGTCATATCTCTTTCATAAGACATCAAACTCAAACAAAAATGTGTTTGGATCTTCAATCACCAACCCATAGAATACTAGTAATGTTGAAAGAGGGATATTATTCAACATAGTAGCCCTTTCTTGGTTGGTAATTGGAAACTAAAAGGTCACATGTTCGGGTGGATCATCCACTGTTGCATCACCCATTATTTGGAAGGTCCCCTATGTATTTTTAGTAGATGTTGGTGAAAGGGAAGATTCTTCTTTATTAGTACCCTCACTTTGATAAATGTAGTCACCAATATTTTCTCTAGCTTGTTGGCTTGTTGAGGGGAGGAATGTTCCCAAAGAGTCTCTCTGCCTCCGCATACAATAGATATGACTTTGCATGGCAACAGATCCTGCACAATGTTAGTAGAATGCTCTGGTATTTGATAAGATTAAACCTAACTGTCCTAATACTGAAAGCAAATTCTAAACTAGAAAAGCTTGGAAATAAAAGAAACCAATCTTTGAAAGTAGCACCATCCTTGGAAACAGTGCCAAAAATGTAGAGTCCCTACTAGTGTCTAGTAAGCTTGGTGGTGATCACACAATTCTGAGGGGAAAGCCTAACTAAATAGTCCACTTAACATTTAGAAAGACTTCACTGAATTATCAACCAGGGCTAGTAGGCTTGTGATGGTATTGGCATTGTATGTGATTTCAAAGATTGGAAATTACCTAAATCATTCTAGTAAAGCTACTACACTTTCTGGAAAGTCATAAAACTACAGAACAATAAGGAAAGTAAATTTGTCTCTATGGATACAAGAACCTATAGTATAAGACTGTGGCTAACTACTGTTCAGAAGTGAATTATGGAAACTAACTAAATTAATGATTAAACCTATTCTACACTCCAGAGTATAAAAAATCTAGTAATTGTAGTATAACTATGAAACAAAAATTGTTCATGCAACCATTAATGATTGAAAAACAAAGAATTTGTTAACACTACTTGCATTTACAAAGTAAAAACTAAAACAAAAATAAAATAACTGAAAGGAAGGAGTGAAGGACAGTTACCTTGAGTGTCCCTTGCTCAAGTAGTTGTCTTCACTAAACCAAAACCAAATCTAACTCCTTAGATCCAACACAATCATAGCAACTAAAATTCATTCATTGCATAAATCTAGAATATCACATAAGATTATGCTCAAAGATCTTATTCATGAAATCATAATTGCACAATAAACATAGTTGTATTTCAATTGAAAACTGAAAGAGTATCTGATAATTGCTAAAAACTGATTGACTATAAAAATGACTAGCTAACCTAAGACTTGACCAACGTGCTATACATATAGGCACGAGGGAGCTTATTCAAAGTAGGACTCTAAACTAAAACCTTTAATGACCACTCCCTAGATTTTAGAGGGTGACAAAGATTCAGTTAACTCTAAATGCAACTAGAAAAGAAGACTAGTCCAAATAAGATTGTGACTCTATTTGTAATAGAATGGAATGTGAAAAGCTCAAAATTAGTTTAGAATTTCAATCACAATAGGTTTATTCCTTCTCCAATGTCTTTATTGATCACCATAATGATTCACTATCTCCTTCATTAAATGTCTTCATATTGTACTCATCGTGTTTAGTTTAATCTGGGAATCCCCTATTTCATTGTTTATGAACTCCTTCAGCTGTGGGCTCCATGTTGTAGTTGTTGTGGGCTATAGTGCCTCCTCTGGCTACAAGGGGTTAGTTCATAAAACATGTACACAATACTAACAACCATGACTAAGCATAGATATCCAATCACATTTCATACATATTCACACAAAAATCATACATTAACCATCACATCATAATTATATTTCCATATACTTATACCAAGTTCAGGGTTTGCATAATAGGTATGAAAGATAACATAATATGTGAAGATGTATAGGAGAAATTTCTTGGTAATGTCTATGAGCATGCATAAAATATATAAAAACTAACTATTATTTGGACTTATGAAAAGGTATACTTGTAACTTGGTTTAGCATATTTCCCTGGTATGTTTAGAGAGATGGTAAATGGTCAGATCTAGAAAAAGGAAAGATCTGAGAAGTTAAGGAGTAGCCATCTAATAACTAGTTTGGTGAAGATAAAAACCTATCAAGAAACTTTACAATCTGTAGGAAATTTTTCCTTCTATTTTTCCATGTTTAATTTCCTAAAATAGGCTTAATATAAAAAAGAGCATTATCTTGAATAAACGACTTGAAATAATCCATTGATCTTTGAGGAGGAATAATCCCCCCTTTTTTCTCCTGGAGGGAAACTATTGCATTGAAGTCACCTGCTAACAAGAACTTATCTTCTCCTAACTGGTCTAGTTCCATTTCTAAATTATCCCATAAGAGCTTCTTGGCCACTGTTGGAATTGGCCCATAAACATTTATAAGCCAAAAAACTAAGTCAAAGTGTGTAACTATCATGTGTTGCCAATTTACTTCATTTCTAACCACTTCTAGACTCACTATTTTAGTGTTTCACAATGTAATCAAACCCCCTAATGCACCCAATGTAGGCGAATGAGAAGATTTCCATTTCAACCACCTCTTAATTACTGATTGAAACACATCACTAGAAATATTGGATTCTTGAATGAGAACTATATTTTCCCCACAAGCATCAATTTTTTGTTTGATTTGGGCCCTTTTGTTAGGGACATTAATACCCCTAACATTCCATGATATTATTTTCATTGAGCTCAAGGAGAGCAATAGGCTCTCCTCGGTCTTGGTGCCTTTCTTGAAAACACATTTGTATTGTTGTCCAAAGTAGCTTGTATTCCTACTGCTATTTCCTCCTGGATTTTGACTGTGTGTGACTTCCTCTTTTCCATGGATTTTTCTTAGCAGTTGGTTGCATACTAGGTGTTTGAGTGATGGAGAGGGTTTTTGCAAAGTCATACTACCCTACCTCTATTGCTACCTCATTCACAATTTCCTCTATGAATTTAAGACCTTCCTTTTTTATTATTTTATCTTCTAGTTCTTCAAATTTGGTATCTTTTAACATACTCTTAAATTCCATTAGCTCTTTCTCATCTGTGCTAGCCTTCTCAAAAGCATACAATTGATTATCCAACAATGGAATATTTAAATATTCATACTTATACAAACCCTCTTGCTTGTCAATGGGGTTAATGCTAGAAACATCACAATCCTTAACTAGCTCCCTATCACCTATAATTAAATATCTGACAATCTCCTCCAACATTTGTATGTTGGTAGAAGGCAACTAAGGATTGTATAAATGTAGAGAGTGCCCAACTCCCAGAGCTTGGCGGGATATTATTTCAATCAATTTTTTTGGTAATACTACTGTAAACTTTTTAGGTTCTTTCTTTGCTATGGTTTCCAAGAAAACAAACTCCCTTCCTTCCCTTCGAACACCAAAAAGTCTTTGGATTTGAACTTGCTTGTCATTGTGCAATATAGAATATTCTCTTTGGAATGAAAAAGAAATTTTTTTCCCATTTCTGATAGAAACCCTTGCCTTTCCAAATGCTTTTTTGAACTAATCCTGATATTCTACACTTGCGGACAATTCGTAGAAAATTGGCCCATACAATGACACTTTTTATAGAAATTTTTTAGGGGTATCTAAAAAGATATTTTGCTTCCATACCTTGTTATTGGATTTAATATGAATTTATTAAGGAAATTCCTTTGTTGCATCAAGCAATACACATACCCTAACTAGGCATCCTAGATTTATGAAAAAAAACCCAACTAATTTTCTAGAATTTCTACAATTTTGGGCTCTCTATATTCTAAAGGAAAAGACCGAAGTTAGACCTAGAAAGGGATAAACTTGATCGTAGCAGACTAAGGGTTAAAATTTGGAGACCAAGGTTGAATGAATAAACCATATCCCTCAAAGACCCATGAATTAACCTTATAGACCTCATCTCTGCAAGCTTTAGAAGAGAAAAGTACTACAAAGAAAACCTTGCCTTGATCTAAATAGAAAACCTAATTTTCTCCCTCCCATTCTTCAAAAATGAGATTTCTCAACATTTCTAAATTAGGGTTTAGGTTCCAAAACTTACAAATTAATGCTTTTCCTCGAAGATCTTGGATCTGAAGGTCCAAAATCTCTTTTGAGAATATGATGTCTATGATCCCTTTCTTATCCACCCTTTTTGAAGCCAGAATAGACTCGCGTTGCAAAGATACTCCCTTTGTTGGCTGGCCTTTCAAATCCTCCTTATGCTACCATTTGAAAGTGATTTGTTTCTCAAATGAAGGATTTAGATTCTTTGATGCTTAGGAAATGGAATATTATTTGGGAATGAAACAATAATGGGGATATCATTAGGGTAAGTTGTAGAGCCGCACTTAGAATGTGGGTCACAAATGCTAAAAACTATTTGATTTTTCTGCCTCAACAACTTCCTTGGGCTACAACAAAACACTAACAAGGATAAACCTAGATTCATTTGAATAGAAGCCTGCTTTAGACTGATGCTAACATGTAGTGCTATGGGCCCCTCGATTTTCCCAAAAGGAGCCATAGTTTTAAAAAAAATTGGGTGTATTTTGTTACAAGTTTAAAAGAACTTTTTTAATTGCTATTTTTTTAAAAGTAAGGTCGATGAAACATTTCAATTTTTTTATCAATTTAATTTTTTTATTTGATTTTTTCCACTTAGATAACTTGAAAATCTAGTGAATGATTTTTTTATGATTATTTATTTTTCAATAAATTTATAAAGTCAAATTTACTCAAAATTTTATTGGTTTTATGTAATGTCAACTTTTATCTAAATTTTTTAATTAAAAGAAAAAAATATATCATCTCAAAGAGGATTCTCCCCTTTAGTAAACCCTATATTTTTCAAAAATATGTATATATTTAAATATATTTTTAAGTTATAATAAACTCAATATTTGATTATAATAACCTACTTGCAATAAATTATAAAAACATAATAAAATTATTTAAAATATACAAATAAATCCAGATTCTAGACTTAGAGCTCTACAAAAGGGTTGTTTCAATTTTTCATAGAAGTACCCTTGGTTGGAGAAGTATGGAGCTAAAGTTGATTTTTTATTGAATTTTCTCAAAAGAAGGGTTAGGCTACTACATAGATAGTTTCAATCGAAACTATTTCACTTAAAAATGTCAATCAAAATATTACATATAAATTGAAACTACTCTAAATTTAAATTATGTCAATTTAATAGTTTTGGGAATAAGGATTTTTCACAAAATATTTATGCCACATAGTTTCCAAGTAGTTTTGGGTGAAACCACTTGTCCTATAACTATTTAGGGTGAATTTATTTTTCCTAAAATTGAATAGGGAAAAATTATTTCACCTAAAACTACTTTATTGGCCAAAAGTGTGACACAGTTCTAAACTTTTACTCTTTTTATAATTTAACAAGCGTGAGTTTTTTATTTGAAAGCTTGCATAGAGAACCTAGAAGTTATACATGATCAAGATAGCTCTAACAACCTTCTTGACTTCATCAATAATACTCATTATTTCATTGATTCTTTGGCCATTGATTGATTTAAATTTGATGATTTATACAAAGAATTTTTTAAAAATATTTGCATGATTCCCTTGTTTAATATTAAAAAATTACTAAGTCATTTAAACCTTTGTCCATCCACTAATTAATTACAATAATTTTTTTGAAATGGTGCATAAAAAATGTACAACATTATTTACGACTCTTAGGGGAAGTGTGCCTACACACATTGAATCTTAGAAGATGTATATCTTTTCCTTAGGCAATAAATTCAAATCACCATTCCTCTTATAAACTAAAAAAACATATCTCATGACCATTTTACATATTTCCCTTTCATTTATTTATAATTGGTATGAACTACTAACAAGACTTTAAAAATTAAACTCAAACCAACTCAAACTCTACTATGGATGTAACTAAAAAGCTACAAGCACTACAATAAACTCACTAACACAATTATAAACCATATACAACCTTGAGAAAAAATAAATAGTCTTCAAGACATCTTAACACTATGCATATTGAAAACATTAACTAAATATAGGAACTATTGTTGCAACCACAACTTATTCAATAAAATGAGATGCAAACTAAGGAATTTTACTTGTTTTGCACTAGGCATGCCAAAACTATTGATTTTCAAATCTACACTTGTAAAAATACACAAATATGACCATTTGTAAACATTAGATGTCATTTACAAAATAATCTCTAAGATTTCAGAGGTTGACTCTTCAGGAGGTTTTCAATGAGTTCATTCCACACTTCTGGGAGAAAAGAGAAAAAAAGGTAAAATGTGTCGTTGTTGGATAAAGCTAACTATCCAACAGTGGCACATTTAAATAACCCTTGCCTTTCCAAACTTTTTTTTGAACTAAGCCTAATATTCTACACCTACGAATAATCCACAGAAAAATGGCCCATACAATGACACTTTTTATAAACATTTTCAAGGGTATCTAAAAAGATATTTTGCTTCGAGACCTCGTTATTAGATTTAATATGAATTTCTCAAGGAAATTTATTTGTTGCATCAAGCAATACACATACCCTAACTAGGCATCCTAGATTTAAAACCCCCAACTAATTTTCCAGAATTTCTATAATTTTGGGCTCTCTATATTATGAAGGAAGGGTATGTGCAAGAAGTTGAGTCTACTTTTTGGCCAAAAAGTGGAAGTGATTTCCCCGATTTTTAGAATTTGTCACATTTGACCTTAAAATTTGAAGCACTTAGAGATGGAATGTTAAAAAATGTCACTAATCATAAAATGTAGTACTTAGAGTCTAGTTTCCAAATATGCAATTTATTTCAATACCTAGATGATACAAATTGATTTTCAATAGGTGTTTCTAAAAACCACTGTTTAAAAGTCACTTTTTTTACCATACCATACACATGTACATCATCCATATTTTGACCTAAATAATCATATTTTTCTAAATCCTTTTGGGAAAAGATTTGTAACTCACTAAAGCACATTTTCAATATTTTTTGTAATTTTTTATTGAATATATATATATATATTTTATTGGCCATTTTTTTTTGAAAAATCATTGTATATATCACACAAGATGACCTAAACTTTTCATTTTTATTTTTATTTTTTAAATTGAAAATAATTGTTTGAAGTACATTTTTGTGCAATTTGTTTTACAAAAACATATTTTAATAAAAAGTTATTAAAATACTAAAAAACCATAATATTTTAAGTTTATGGATGAGTTTCATCAGAAATTAATTGAAAAATAGAAAAAATAATCCAACTGTAAAAAAATTACATATTTGGAATCTACACTATCTCATTTATAATGGGTTTTAATTTTCCCAAAAAATTGTGCAAAAATGTCTTCAGACATATGTCCAAAGTCACTATTTTTTTGTGACATTGACATGACCTTCAAGTTGCAGGTCCAACCAGGTCCAAAGCTGAGATCTGGGCCCCCAAGCCTTTTCTTGAATTGAAAAATAAAGCACAAACCCAACCAAAAATTCATATTTTTAAAAAACATGATCCTGTTCTAAAACGAGATCCTGTTTCATTAAAAAATAATTTTTTTATGCTTTTCAAAATGAGATCCCATTTTGAAAAGTTGCCAACAATGGAAAGTTTTCAAAACGAGATCCCATTTTTGAAATTTTTCCAAAAATGGAAAGTTTTCAAAATTGGAAAGTTGCCAAAAATGATTTTTTTTCGAAATGGGATCCCAATTTGAAAAGTTTCCATTTTTAGCAACTTTCCAAAAATGGAAAGTTTTCAAAACACCTGTTCCATTTTAGAAAATGAGATCTTGATTTTTAAAAAACGGGATCTCGTTTTAGTTTTAGGACCAAGACCCTGATCCTAAACGAGATTTTTTTGAACTCGATTTTGAGATTTCGGCTAATGAAAAAACTTCCACATTTCATGGACTCAATTTCATGCATCTACCTAGAAAAAATTAAAAGTTGGACCTAGAAAGGGATAAACTTGATTGTAGCAAACTAAGGGTTAAAATTTAGAGATCAAAGTTGAATGAATAAACCAAATCCCTCAAAGACCCATGACTTAACCTTATAGACTTCATCTCTATAAGCATTAGAAGAGAAAATTACTACAAAGAAACCCTTTCCTTGATCTAAATAGAAAACTTGATTTGCTCCCTCCCATTCTTCAAAAATGAGATTTCTCAACATTTCTAAATTAGGATTTAGGTTCCAAAACTTACAAATTAATGCTTTCCCTCGAAGATCTTGGATCTGCAGGTCCAAAAGATCTTTGAATGAGAATGTGATGTCTATGATCCCTTTCTTATCTGTCCTTTTTGAAGCCGGAACAAACTCCTATTGCAGAGATACACCTTTTATTGTCCAGCCTTTCAAATCCTCCTTATGCTGCCATTTGAAAGTGATTTGTTTCTCAAATGAAGGATGTAGATTCCTTGATGCTTAGGCAATGGAATATTATTTGGGAATGAAACAATAATGGGGATATCATTAGGGTAAGTTGTAGGGCTATGGTTAGAATGTGGGTCACAAATGTCAAAAACCATCTGATTTTGTTGCCTCAATAGCTTCCTTGGGTGATGAACAAGACGCTAACAAGGATGAAACCTAGACGCATTTGAATAGAATCATGCGTCAGACTGATGCTGACATACAATGCTATGGGCCTTTCGATTTTGTTGAAAGGAGCCATAGTTTTTAAAATTGTTGGGTGTATTTTGTTACAAGTTTAAAAGAACTATTTTAATTGATATTTTTTAAAAGTGAGGTCAATGAGACATTGCAAATTTTTTATCAAATTTAAATTTTTTGGTTTGTTTTTTTCCACTTAGATAATTTGAAAATCTAGTACATGATTTTTTTATGATTATTTATTTTTCAATAAATTTATAAAGTCAAATTTACTCAAAATGTCATTGGTTTTATGTAATGCCAACTTTTATCTAAATTTTTGATTAAAAAGAAAAAAAATATAGCATCTCGAAGAGGATTCTCCCCTTTAGTAAACCCCATATTTTCAAATATATATAATAATAATAATAAAACTATATATATATATATATTTAAGTTATAATCAACATGATATTTGATTATAATAACCTACTTGCAATAAATTATAAAAAAATAATAAAACTCTTTAAAATACAAACTTAATTCTAGATTCTAGACTTAGAGCTCCACAAAAGGGTTGTTTCAATTTCCATAGAAGTACCCTTGGTTAGAGAAGTATGGAGCTAAAGTTGATTTTTTATTGAATTTTCTCTAAAAGAAGGGTTAGTCTACCACATAGATAGTTTCAATTGAAACTATTTCACTTAAAAATGTCAATCAAAGTATTACATATAGATTCAAATTACTTTGAATTTAAATTATGCCAATTCAATAGTTTTGGGAATAAGGATTTTTCACAAAAATATTTATGCCACATAGTTTCCAAGTAGTTTTGGGTAAAACCACTTGTCCTATAACTATTTAGGGTGAATTTATTTTTCCTAAAATTGAATAGGGAAAAATTATTTCACCTAAAACTGCTTTCTTGGCCAAAAGTGTGATATAGTTCTAAACTTTTACTTTTTTTATAATTTAACAAGCATAATTTTTTTTATTTGAAAGCTTTCATAAAGAACCTAGAGGTTATACATGATCAAGATAGCTCTAACAACCTTCTTGACTTAATCAATAACACTCACTAAATATTCATTGGTTCTTTTGCCATTGATTGATTTAAATTTGATGATTTATACAAATATTTTTTGTATTGTATTTTCATGATTCCCTTGTGTAATATTAAAACATTACTAAGACATTTAAACCTTTTTCCATCCACCCATTAATTACAATAATTTTTTTGAAATGGTGCATAAAAAATTGTACAACATTATTTATGACTCTTAGGGGAAGTGTGCCTACACACATTAAATCTTAGAAGATGTATCTCTATTCCTTAGGAAATAAATTCAAATCACCATTCATCTTATAAACTAAAAAACACATCTCATCACCATTTACACATATCCTTTTCATTTCTCTATAATTGGTATGAACTACTAACAAGACTTTAAAAAATTAAACTCAAACCAACTCAAACTCTACTATAGATGTAGCTAAAAAGCTACAAACATTACAATAAACTCACTAGCACAATTATAAACTATATACAACCCTGAGAAAACATAAATAGTCTTCAAGACATCTTAACACTATGCATATTGAAAACATTAAATAAATATAGGAACTATTATTGCAACCACAACATTCAAAAAATTGAAACTCAACCATTGCATACAAAGAAAAAATAAGGGAATATACCCATTCATAGGGACCAAAAATATCTTCTCTACTAGATAATATTACTCTATGTAATCAAATTCAAAAAAAATCATGGACTAAAAAATTACATAAATAATAATAGGATAAACTAACACCTTTTTCCTTTTTATGCTTTAGTGGTCACTCCTCTTTTTAGTTTTCTCTAATACAAGAAACCTTCTTCAGTAGGATGGGGTTAGGAATACATGCCATTTTGATGAAGAACAATTTCTTGCTTGCACTTAAATATGTGTGACTTTATATCATTCATCACACATATCTTGTGTATTTTTTGTTCCACATGGCTTGAGAGAGCATCAAGGTTGGGCTTGCTGTAACTATACTCTCAAGAGAGGTTCAAAATTTCTTTGTATGTATTCTCAAAATGCATTCTTTCTATGATTCTCCAATATCCTTTATATCAAAGCATTTATCCAAGAAGTATTCATCATGCTCAAAAATTTAGATGATATCCTAAAATTCACACTTTGTTTTATCCTCTAATTCACCAAGTGCTAGAACAAATTCTTTAACATTATTAGAATCCATGAACAAGGAATCTAATTCTAACCCAAAATATTATCCCTCCAAGTCTTTTCACTTTTTGGCATGCATAAATTCTCCTCCTAAACAAGATGTAAACAATCTCCATTAGTTTCATTGGTGTATTCCTCTAGAAAGATCAACCTTCTCTTGTTATAAGGGATCATTGATTATATCTTTTCATACTTGTTTCTCAAACTAAGAGAGAGGAGTATCCTTTTATTCCTAATACATAGAATAATCTTCTAAGGAATCCACATGCATGTTTGATATTTTAATTCTTATGAAATATTTGACGATTTATTTCTCTTTCTTAGGAGATTATTATTTTTTCTTGAAGTTTTAGATGTTGAAAAATATGTAACTTATTCTTAATTTCCTTGAAGAATACATAAAAAATCCATCAAATGAGTTGAATTTTAAAGGGTTTAATGGTGTAGCTACATTTTACACCTTTTACTTGCACATGATGACTATGATTTATTGGAAACATTGTATGAACAATAATCTCTTCTTCATCTTGCCAACTTTTGACATTATTTTCCTTATCACAACCATCTACTCTATCGATTTGAAAAAAATATTGCTCTTCTATGCTTTCTTGCTCAAATTTGGGATTAGGAGGTAACGAGGTTGAAGAGGAACAAGGAATATATCTATCAATTATAGGGGTTTGCACATGTTACATAAGAGGAGGTAAGGTATCAATAAGAGGATATAAGCAAATTTTCTATTACAAAGGGTATGGAGGTCTACACAATTACTCACGGGGTCTCTTGATGGAAGTTTCATGCTCCTAAGAGTTAATTTTTATTTACCACCAAAATCATAAGACATGCAAAATATTCAATAAAATGAGATGCAAACTAAGACATTTGACTTGTTTTGCACTAGGCATGCCAAAACTATTGATTTTAAAATCTACACTTGTAAACCTACACAAACATGACACATTTGTAAACATTAGATGTGGTTGACAAAATAATCTCTAAGATTTCAAAGGTTGACTCTTTATGAGGTTTTCATTGAGTTCATTCCACACTTGTAGGAGAAAAGAGAAAAAAAAAAGTAAAATAAAAACCTATCTTAATAGGTGATATGTCAAACCAAACTTTTCTAATTACATAAGATTGGATTGCATGAGATTCAATAGTTGATAAAATCATTCAACATAGACTCATCAATGGAGGACAAATTTTTTGCATAATCATTTATATATAAAAGGTCAAATGGCTTTGGATACATGAATCAAGGCTAGAAATATAAAATATAAAATATAAAAGTAGAGATAAAATTACAGGTAAAACCATTGAAGGCACAATAAACATTATTCCTTATTCATTAGTAAGAAATATATTTATCAATAATTATTAGAGGTGAATTGCATAGTTATAAAAGTCACAATAGATTCATATAATAATACAAACCATTACCTTAGATGTTCAAATATATAAAATGACAATATTTTCTAGTAAATCCTTTTTTAAAAAATTGAATGAACAATTCGCATATTTATAAAAACAAAAAAGAAGAAGAGGAAATGAAAAGAAATAGTAAGAACCATTAAAAATGAGAGAAAACTAAAATAACTAAATTTCTAAAATCTTTTTGAATTATTAAATGTTGAAAATCTATCTGAAATAATTTCAATTCTTGTTTTTATTATTATCTTTAATTACTTTTTCTTATATGCAAAATCTTTGAATTTTCTAATAATGAATGTCATATTATCTATTTTTTATTTTCCCATTTTTCCTCTTCACTTTGAATAATAAAACTCTTACTTTATAATATTTTCTTATAAAACATAATTAAAAAATCATTATACAATATTACTCACTTTTTGATAAAACTTTTGCTATGAAACTTCTTAATAATTTCCGTTCACTTTTCATTTTACTTTAGATTTATTTCTATTTGAGTAAAGTCTTTTGATTTTGATATATAGATCCTTTTAAGTAGCACACGGCCCACCTTCATCCTTTTTTGAAATGACTTTAAATAATTGAAACTGTGAATCATTTTACTTTTGGGGAAATGATTTTTGAAGTAATCTTTGAAAGTTATTATGCCCCACCATTACTATGTCTCAATGATTTAAAAAAGGGTCGCCTCATTTCTATCTCACGGGAATGCTGATATTCTTAAAAACAATGATTAAAACTATTATTAATTTATTATTGGGTCCCATCATACCAAATTCCATTATCCTTTAACCAATGGTGCAATGTGGACCATTGGAGGGTTTTGAAGGATCTAAGTAGTGTCCTATGAAACCAATGGCACATCCTTTGCACTTGGAGTGGATATTGATTTGATCATTAAACAGATGGTTCCAAGAGGTCTTTGGCATGGTCTGATGCGCTTACCTCCTATGATTTATTTCTAATGGGTCACCTTGTGTATTGATTTATTGGACTAATGGGATCATCTTTAGTCCAATGTACTTCCACTATATGCCTTGCACATTGTTTAATGTGCTTATCTCCTATTATTTATTTCTAATGGGGTCACCTTGTGTATTGATTCATTGGACTAATGGGATCATCTTTAGTCCAATGTACTTCCACTACATGACTTGCACATTGTCTAATGTGCTTATCTCCTATGATTTATTTCTAATGGGGTCACCTTGTGTATTGATTCATTGGACTAATGGGGTCATCTTGTGTATTGATTCATTGGAAGAAGTCATGTTTAATTCAATGTTACATACTATTTCCATGTGCTTGCACATGGCTTAATATGATTGTTTCTTGATTTTCATGTGATTGCTACTTTTTCTTTAAAATGTTGTGTAAATATTTTAGAGTCATATTTTTTTATATTAGTAATTTGTGTCATTTTTTATAATTTATTATTTAGTATCATGTTTTTCTATGGTAGACAATATTGGTAATAGAGGTATTTTATTTTAGTGATTGTATTACAAATTGATCATCAAATTGAAGTTATCTCTATGGTTTTGCTATATGATGTGTAACCCATTTAGCTCTTTTGTACTTATGCAATGGTGTACTTATTACAAGTTGATCATCAAGTTGAAGTTATTTATGATTTTGCTAGATGATGTGCAAACACATGTAGTTATTTTGTACTTATGCAATGGTGTACTTATTACAAATTGATCATAAAGTTGAAGTTATCTTTATGATTTTTCTAGATGATGTGCAACACATGTAATTATTTTGTCCTTATGCAATCATTTTTTGTGTTTTTATTATGGAATAGATAGTGTTAGGTTGGTATAAAATCTTATACTTTATTCTTATATTGTGCTTAAGGAGTTGTGCACTATCAATTAACTATGCCAATTTTGTTGCCATGGTTGGGACATGTTCTATTTAATGCTTTGTGTCTCTCTAGAGCTATGTAATGCTTTTGGATGTTTATGTAATGACAATGGATTGTGGGACAATTGAATGAGACGCAATGTTCAAAACCTACATAACACTTTAAAATTTAGTGTCAATCTAGACTAAAAATGGTGTGGCCTCTTCTATTTCTTACACCAGTTTAATTTATGTCAAAGCGATATTTCAAGCTTTCCTTGCTCTCTAGCTACACATCCATTTTTTATAGATTTTTTCTTATTTTCATAACTTGTGCAGTTGTTTGGATCATTTGAACCATGAGAATGTTAGCTATGTCTACTTTTTTAATATGATTATCTGATGTAGGGGCATCAAAATGTGTAAGAGAAATCTTTGCAATACCCAAAAAAATGGTTTATTTTAATTAAAGTTTAGTTTTGCAAATACCCATGAAACTTATTTCCTCTAAAAATTCTTAAAGAATGGCCAATAACATCCAAAGTTTCCAAAAGGGTTAAAATTTAACAAGGCCTCTATTTTTCCAAAGTTTACATTTGTGTATGTATGGACTTGAAATTTTACCCAAAGATCCATAATTATAAAATGAACATTGTGTGCAAGTTTCAAGACAAAGTTAAGTTTGGATGTAAAATTATGGAAGATTTAAGTTTCCAAAAATTCAAAAGAAAATTTTAAATTGAATTTTGAGGCTTCAAATGATGGAATGAGGCTCTAAAATTTAGGGAAATAGAATAATTTGAATTTATGGGGAATAGAGAACTTTGGGAACTATAGTGTCAAACATATGGTCTCAATTGAGTGCCTATATCAAAAGTTATGACTCTTGAAAGTTGACCTATTTTTGGTGATGAGAATTACACTTTCCAAAAATGTAATGATGCACCTAAAGGAATTTATGGCATATTATTGGAAATTCCAAAGTAGGTATATATAATGGAGAGAGGTAGGTCATGAGAAAGGGGAAGAAAAAAGACAATATCATATTTGAAGCTTTGGAAGAGGTAGAAGGCTCTAGAAGTGAAACAATTGAATTTGTAAGGTGTTACAACTTGTTGAGGATTTAATCCTCTATTTTTTAGTTTTCCTACATGTAATAAGAGATTATTTGAATCAATGAATTATATCATAGATTAATTTGAGTGTATTAAATATTTTTCATAAGTGAGTTTTGCGAGATAACCATCATTAGGTGATATTAGAGCTAGGCTATCCTGAGTATGCAGATAGATTGTTGAAGAGTGAGGAAGCTTGCACTAGGAACTTGTGGTAGTGTGTTTTAAAGTAAAATTAGAATTGGTAATTTGAGGTAGCTTCGCATTAAGAAGTTTCACATTAAGTGAAGAAGAGAAATATAAGATGCCTCCATAAAGAAATTTTGGTGGTAGAAATTTTTTGGTGATAGAAAAAGGGTTTAGGGATCTACAAAGGTATAGTAATGCAATCCAAGAAGAGCTAAGAAGAGGGTTTCAACTAAGGAGAGATGAAAGTGAAGATGAAGATGATGTAAGTGAAAGGAATTAGGGTACACATAAATGATTTCTACTTTAATATTCTAAGGATATTATTGTGCAAATTTTAATATTCTTACAATTATAAAAAGAAACACATTTAGCAAAAAACAAATAATAAATACCATAACATATATGTATGTGGGGAAAAACCTTTTGAGAGAAAAACCCCACACTCCAAATAAATTAGTGTATTATTTAGAAAATCATGATTACAAAATATTTACAGAGAAAGCCTCACAAGAGTACCACCAACAAAATATTTGGAGGAATTCTTACAACTTAAATAGTATCTATAAAACTCTACACCACACTTCCATCTCAAGAATCTAATATATATGATATACAATACCTCAAACCATCAAATGGTATTATGAAACCCATGAGGTAAAACCACCCAAAATTAGTGCCTAAATTGTTCCCTAATCAAAGATGTTTTATGATGTGTCATAATATGTATCATAGGTTGGTTGAAAGGAGTAACTCCCCTTTACAAGTCTTTTATGCATCTAAAAAAAAATTTCCTACACAAATTTTTGAGGGTCATAGCTTTTGATTTGATGGGATGATTAAGCTCATTATTGTTGCAAGTATGAGTAGTTGGTGTTGTCATTGATGTCAACAAGCTTGGATGAGATTGTTGCAGGTTTATGTTTGTGTTGTCATTGATGACTAGTTATGTTGATGCTTTGATTAGTTTCATTATGTTGTCATTAGTAAGTGCTACTAATATCAACCTCTAGTGTTGCTTTGATAAATTTCTATTGGTGGATGTCATTAGTTTAGTGATGGTGAGGAAGTACTGAAGATGATGAGTATGTGTCTCTGGTGCTTGGTTTCCAAGTGCTTTTGAGAAAATTTTAATAAAAGAGGAAACAATGTGTTGCAAAGGTGTTCTTGTGTATATTGTGGTGTTTTGGTTTTGCTCTGCATTTCTTCATGGTTGAAGATCTACTTGTGTGGTTTAGTTGTGTTGGTTAGAAGTGTTCATAGATTCTATATCTAGAGTTACTTGGTCTAGATCATCGTGCAGAGAGAGTTGTGTTCACCAATGTGTGAACTATATGTTGTAGTGGTGTCTAATAGAAATGGTTTTGCTCCGCATTTCTAAGCAGTTTAGTTTTTGGTCTTATGGTTCTGTAAGTGTGCTAATAATGATCATATCTACCCTTTAGTCAATTTTTTTCATGGTTTGGTGCTTCAAAAGTTGGTTTCTTGAGTTATAATGTATGGAAGATTGTTTGAGTGTACTGGGTGTGTACATTCTTCAGGTGAAAGTTGTTACAAAGGAGTTTGTTAGATTTCAGGGTGTTTGTGGAATATTCTAGATTGTGTTTGTACATGTGTGTGGTCCATGAGTCATCTTTGGATTTGAGGAAGTGTGTACTTAAATGTTAATGGTGTTTACACTAGTTCGGTCAACCTTGGGTGTTTACACTAATTGTGGATTTTCTTCAATAATTTTGGAAGCATGGTGTGATGTATATGTATGATTTGGGTCCAAGTTAAGAAATGGAGTGGTCCGTTTTCATTCCTTTCCACTGCAGGAATGCTTAGTGCCAACCTAATTGGAATTTACATAGTTGAGGTGCATAGCCAATCTTGGAGAATATTTTCAAGGTTGAAGATGGTATAAATAAGTGATGAGTTGATGGAGAATTATGTAGTGAAGTGTGTGATGTGAATTGTAGAGTTGTAAAGTACAAATTTGTGAAGTGTAGTTCAAGCTTAATGAGTTAGAATACTGGAAGCAATGAGAAGAAGGTGTCTACAATATTCAAAGAGACTGTGAATGTGTTGGTGATGTTGTGGTGGATCTTTTCTATTGCATTGAGATGGATTTATCACCATAACACTCTTCTTCTTTTCTATAATTTGGTAGTGAGCCTTTAGCAGGGAGCCCTTCTTTCTTTTGGGAAGTGAGCCCTCTGATAGTTATCCCTTTGTATTCAATGTTACAATTACTTTATATTGTGAGCTAATTCTCATCATGGTTTTTACCTTTTGATGCAAGAGCATCCTTGGTTGTAAAGCAATCCTATATCAACCAAAAATAGTTCTTTTCTTTTCTTGCATTCAATAGCAGTTTGAACATTTCATTCCACATTTTACCATATCATTGTTTCTCAGCTTACAGATTAGGATATAGCATCTACACATCGACATCGATCACATATCTAGATTTCACACAATTTGCATTTTCCTACCAAAAGTTATCGCCCTCAAAATTTCATTATGTTTACTAGCTAGAGCATTTGGGGTTGACATGGTCCAACTTCTTATTGCAAACCTATTCTAGATTGTGCAAAGCCTGGTGGGACATCATACAAGCACCTTGAGTTCATTAGGACTTGTCTTGGAGATTCACAAGTTACTTCCTTTCGTGTGGAGTTATCTTTCTACATTTTGAGGGTGAATTTCATGTGTTCATTCATTGAGTTTATAGACCCTTGTGGTTGACGCAAACCTTGTTGGAGCTTGAGAAGCATATTTATGAGAATTTGTAATCATTTAGGACTCATTCAAAGAAGTTAGTTTTTCATGAATCGATAGATTCAATACATTTTCACAATAATGTCCCTTCGGGGGCATGTAATAAGGCGAGTTGACCAGTTGTATTGTTGAATTCCATCATGGAAGGCATGTAAGCCCTAGATTTTCACTCTTGAGGCCTATGTTGCATGTGATATTATTAGTTTAATAAAGTTTCATGTTCACTTGTCAGTTTGTTGTGTTATTTCTTCTGTGTTGACTCATTGTTGCATGGTTCAGACTATTCCTTCTGGAACCTTCCTACCATGATTGCACCAAGTGGTATCAGAGAAAGTTTGCAATTCTTGAAGGCATTCCTTGAGGTGAATAGCTCACCAACTTGAGGTATGCTGCATTTGTTTTCAATTGATCACCAATTGTGAGGAAATTGAAACCCTTGTAGCTAGATCACCGAATTGAGGTAGTTGCATTGATTCAAGGAGAGATATGCCGCTAAGGAGAGCACTTGATATGGCAAATGTTGTTGGAAGAATGGATGAAATGTTAAAAATGATGTGCGAGATGTGAGTCGGATTGGATGCTATTGAAGAAGACAGAAGGTGATTCCTAAACCCTAGGTAGAATGATGAAAGTGATGATGAAGTAGAACATGAGAATCAATTTATAGAAGCCCTAGGAAAAGAAGAAGAAGAATCACATTAGATCAAGATGTTGAAATTGATTTCAAAGATTGGGAAAAGACCTAGATTTGAAATTAAAAATAATATGAGAAATTTGAATATTGAAGATTTGATTGATTGGATCAATGGAATGGAAAAATACTTTGAATATGAAGAAATTGAAGATCTAGAGAGAGTCAGATTTGCAAAAACAAAATTGAAAGGTCATATTGCGTTATGGTGGAAGGAAGTTCACTTAGACCGAAATAGAAGAGGCAAAGAAAGAATCATCAAATGGGATAGAATGGTGAAAAAATTGAAGAATCAATTCATACCAACTGACTATGACCTAGAATTGTTGAAGAGATTGTAAAACCTAAGACAAACAGAGAAATCTATGGAGTATACTAAATAATTCTACAAGATGATAATCAAAACTAGTCATAGTGAAGCAAGCAAAGAAAAGGTTGCAAGATACATCAATAGACTAAGAACAAATATTCAAGAAGAATTGAGCTTGGTAAGGATGACATCGATTGAAGAAGCATATCAATTTGCATTGAAGGTTAAGGAGAAGCTGAACAAGAAATTTGAATAAAGACAAAAAAGTGCAAGAGGAAGACCCCAGAAGAGTGGACCCCAGTTTGAAGAAAGAAGACCTCATGTGGAGAAGAACAAAGATGTGAAACCTTACTGGAGTGAAGAAAAGGATGCCAATTCATATCGCAGAGGTAAAGAAGATAGAAATTTCTACTACAATGATAGAGGAGGTCATAATCCTTGTAATGCCAAGAAAGTGCACAAGAACAGATTAGAGCAAACATGCAATGCTAATCTAAATGAAAATCTAATGTTAAGCAACAAAGAACAAAGGAAGGTAAAACATAAATTAAAACTTGAAACAATCTCACCAAATTGCTATGTATTTCCATGATTCATCTCGATTTCCCTTCTCCATTTTGCTGTTGTAGTATAATTTCCCTAAGATTTCTCATAAGTTCGTGCAAGTATAGCCTAAGATAGTGATTAGCAAAACATCAAAGATTCAAGACAAGTGCTCGCAAGATTCGAAAAGAGATTTTGATTTCAAGAGATTGGAATGAAGAATGATAAATCAATTTATATAAAATTGATTATTCAAATGATAGGCCGAGATCGAAAGATCAATGGACGATTGAGATTGACTGATTAGACATGCATTATGATAACTGTCAGAGGTGACATGAGTGATACAAATTAGAAATAGAATTAAAGATTAAATAAATGATTTAATCTTCAAGTTTGGTATTTGAAAATAGAAGAATTATCTTTGCATGACAAAGATAAAGATTGATTAAAGCAAATCTTGTTCAAATGCATGCACAAGGTTTATTTAATTAAATAGGAATATTTAATTAATTTGCATGTACACGCAAATGAGTTAGAATTGGACGATTGAATGATTTGACGAAGAGATTACTCGAGAAAGCCACTTAGACATTAAATCAAGAGTTAACTGAGCGATTAAAATAGATGTCGAGTCGAGTAAAAGTGAATACTTAGATAACTCACACAATTATCTAAAATATAGAGGAATGCGTTAAAACAGAATTTATGAATTAAATAATTCATTTAATTCAAGATTTGATATTTGAAGAATAATTAAATAAATAAGATTCATTTAATTAAGTGATGAAGGGATTTAAATGAATAATTAAATAAATTAAATTTATTTAATTATAGTTGAAGTATGATAAAGAGTAAATTAAATAATAATTTATTTAATTTGACAAGTAAGGTTAATTAGTAACATAATTAAATAAAAGTGTTTATTTAATTGTCAGGATAGGAAAAGTGTAAAATTAATTAAATAATTAAGATTATTTAATCAATAGAAGAAATGAGAACTATAGAGAATAATTAAATAATTGACATTATTTAATCATGACTATGAAGAATACGAATTATGAAGAATATTGAAGTCGTAGGCCTAAACCAAATTTCGGTGTCTACATTTGCCCCTCTTTGATACAATGTCATTTCGGCATTGGGTCAAAGAAAATCGATAAGAAATATGCCCCAGTAATGCTCCAGTGTAAAACAGGTGAAGGTATGCCCCCTCGGGAAAATTGACAAATTTTTGAAAAAGTTAATAAAAATTTGGAAATAGTCTCGATTAGGCCATTGGATGGCTAGAAATGCAGTGGAGTTTGCAAAATTGAGGTTGGAAATGTCAGGGATGGGTACGGGCTGATCGAAATGGGAAGTTAACATGGCCAGTAGGAAAGAAATGCCACCTAAGCCCTACATATATATAAGAATATGGGTAAAAACCAATTCATTTTCACCCACTTAGCCCTAGAATTGAGAATTTTCTCTGCACCCATAGCGAGGATGTCGCCTGTTTCGCACACTCACCATCGTGCCTACAGGATCTGGACCTTCCAGAGGCTAGTTGATGCGGACCCCTCGGTATGTACCTCAATCTTGCCTTTTGAAATTTTTTGCATTGCACATGTTTTAATGCATTTAATTCAAGTTTTTGTTATGTGCCATTTTAATAAATCACCGCATATGATCGTGTGAATGACGCATCTGTCTGCGAAACAATGCATTTGCGATTTTACGTTAGTTTTTTTGTATAGTTTGTGTGTGATTCAACACATGTGTAAATTTATGAACCGCATTTGAAATTTTGCATCGCATTTGCATTTTGAATAGCCGCATTTGTTTATTTTGAAATGCATTTGAATATTTCTCAACGCAATGTTAATTTTTCAACGCATATGAATTTAGTGTAACGCATGTGATATAATTAGCCGCATTTGAAAAATAACGACGCATATGAATTTTATGCACTGCATGTGTATGTTATGCACTGCATATGTTAAATAGTGACACATATGAAAAATAATGACGCATGTGCAAAATAATGACGCATTTGAATTTTATGTAGTATAGTCAGTTTGCACTAGAGTAGATGATTGAGGCTGACATGAGGCATGCATAATGCAAGTGCAGGTTGTGCTAGACATGATATATATACACGGGAGTCGAGACAGATAATGTTTCGATTCAGAGATAGTTTGCGGCCAGCAGAGCAATAGATCCTATGGCACCTAGGTTTGCTTCACATGACAGACATGCCCCAGATTCAGGTGAATCAGGGATTATTGATAGCTTTGTGTGAGCAGTGGCACTCGGAGACATCGTCTTTCCACCTACCAATTGGAGAGGCCACTGTTACCTTAGAGGATGTCTACAGGATCCTCAGACTTCCTATTAGAGGCACACGGGTGACGTATGATACCCAGAGGGGTGCATCCAAGATGTGCAGATACTACCCACATGTAGACATTAGGCAGTTAGGATTTGATGACTATGAGAATAGGTGGCGTGTGTTGGCTCAGAGGTATAGGCAGCTAGACTGTCTATTGTGTATGTTGATAGGCAGCATAGTACTTCTTGACCGCCGAGGTCATGGTTTTCCCATGGGGTGGGGGGAGATGCTTGTAGGCATGCTAGAGCGTCGAGTGGTGTATGCTTGGGGTTCATGTGTGCTCAGGATGTTATACTTTCATTTGCATGATATTGCCTACCGAGAGGCACAGTCCATGAGTTGTGGTACCACACTCTTGATGGTATGGGCGTGGGAACACATCGCCATTTTTCAGCCACCTGTGACAGTTGATCTTCCACATGGAGCTCCTTATGCCTTCTGCTATGTGGGGGCTAACACTCAGCACCACATAGGAGATACAAGTTATTTCAAACATGCCATAGACACTATGGAGTAGTTTACATGGAGACCATACTTGGGCTGTGCCGAGTGGTCAGACGAGGATGAGTATTTGCCGTTTTTCCGACAGACACAATTCTTGGTTGGGCGAACAGTGTCACATGTCCACATTATAGAGCATAAGTTGCCAGATCATGTCCTGCAATAGTTTGGAGAGGTGCAGGATGTGCCTAGAGGACAGGCAGAGTTTGCGAGATCATCGCGAGAGGTCCCCCTATGGGGTCCAGAGATTCCTGTTGCCACAGTAGAGGCTGACATTGATGCACTACAGGCAGTTCCATGGGGATGGAGGGATGGTCCAGCAGATCCTAGGACCACAGAGGAGTATGATCAGTGGTGGGCAGTACACAGACCGATTCCACTAACAGATCTAGAGTAGCCAGTGCTGGTAGAGCAGCGAGGGACATGTCCACAAGGCAGGCGTGGCAGAGGTAGAGGTTGAGGAGATAGAGGAGGCCGTGGTGATGGAGGAGATGATGGCCGAGGTGGATGGCGTGGAGGCAGGAGAGGGAGACGTGGTCGGAGGGGACGAGGGCCACCATTGTCACCGATCCATAAGGAGGGACAAGGAGAGGAGGATGTGGCCATGCCAAAAATTGGGAGAGGAGGGGAGGAGGTGGATACTATGATAGGCGAAGAGGAGGTGTAGCCTACAGAGGTGTCTATTCCAGAAATCCTAGCAGAGGAGGAGGTAGGTACTGAGGAGGAAGGTAGAGAGGAGGCAGAGATTGATGCCTTGGGTTTGTTGGGTGCCTACCAGGAGGATGATGAAGAGGATGATGATCATGAGAGAGAGATTCAAGATCAGATCCTAGAGGAGTTAGATGAGGAGGAGGATGGGAGATTGAGGGGTAGATGAGACAGAGGTAGTGGATCCGGATAGAGATACATTGCGTGCTTAGGTTGCATCCTTGGAGGAGTAGATGAGAGTTCTGATGTCAGAGAGGGATGCATATCAGATGGAGAGGGAAAGAGCGGTGATGGATAGAGATCAGGCTATAGCTCAGCGATAGGAAACAGAGCAGAGATTCTCAGAGCTCAGAGCCTTATGTACTGGGCCATCAGCTGCCCTTGCCAGAGAGCTAGTCAGAGCTAGGAAGAGAGAGAGATATTATCAGGATCTTTATGAGGTAGAGGTTCCGCCAGAGAGATGGGCTCCTAGTTTCTCAGAGGAACATAGTAGCAGGTCCCAGACTAGGACCCACACTAGGACAGTTAGCACAGAGGGGGTGGAGCAGCCACACAGAGCAGGTCCATATGACAGACCTCCCTCAGCTCACAAGTCATTGGGTTCCCATCATCATTCCTCCACACACTCCAGGCATGATAGCAGTGGCAGTTTAGGATAGGGATACTTCTTGAGATGCATTGAGACATTGTATTATGATCCTATAGCCTACGGGCTTCCATGTATTATTGATACATTATGACATTGTGATGTGACATGGTTGAACGATATATATATATATGATTTTGGCGGTTATTCTCATGATATGCATTTCTATGTATTGAATATGCAGTTGTTTATTTGTACATGTGATGTTTATATATGACATGGTTATGTGATGGATGATGATATCTATTTTATGGTGTGCATATGCAGCTAATGATATTTTGTTGATTCTATATGATGTATGTGATTTATAAATTATGAGATGCAATATGATGTTATATGTATAATGCCAGCTACATGTGATGCTTATACCAATGTAATATGATGCATATATTTACAATTGCTTTGTACATGGAATGCTTATGGTATGTATTGTTTGATGATGAATGTCTATTATGCCATGATGATCTAGATATGAAATATTCCTTTATGTATGTATTTTTCTAACATGTACATTGATGCAGGATGATGTATAATGTTTTGTGTCACAGGACTCTGTCATAATGCAAGAAAGAAGAACTGTTAGTGCAGAAAGAAAGATCGAGAAAGAACGAAAGAAAGGAGATAGATGTTAGTATTAGCAATCTTCGATGTTTCACTGTATCACAAAAGGTATTGCACTTTATCATCATTGGGCGAGACTAATACAAATGGAGAAAAACACCATGATATGACATAGATCAAGGTGTGCAAGGTCATCCACTTGCTAATAACAGACAGTCGCAGACAAGGATTGTCATTAACTCATACTAAGGCTGGTTACGGTCTTTTTTGTCAAGACAAACCATAGACAACAAACAAGAAATAAAGATGGGTCGTGAGGCGTCATTGCTCCTCTAAATCAACTAAACAGGACATCCTTGACAGTAACCGCACTCAAAATCAAATTTAAAAGACAGTCGACAGACACAGTCAAAGAAAATAGAATTTGATACATCATTGCTTCTCTAAATCCCTCATGGGACATCCTTGAGAAAGCTAGTAACATAATTCCCATCATAAAGTCAAATGAAAAGATAAGATAAATAAGTCAGAAAGTCAAAAAGCCAGTAAAATATTTGCCAAAACTTGATCTTGTTTGTTTGATTAGTGTTGATTGATAGAAGGATTGATTGATAGAGCCTGATGTTAGGAAATACACATACCAGATAAGACTGTGAGTTTGGTTTCGATGTTATGACTATCTGTATAAGGCATGACAAAGCCTGGTTTTAGAAAGACATGTATCCTATAAGACGTTGAGTCAGATACCGTTGATGTGATAACCTGTGTAAGGCTATGTTTGATTGTTTGACCATGTCGATTATGCAGGAAGGACTCATCCTGTATAAGACATAGATTGTTTTTTCGATAGTTGTATTCAAGAAGAACTCATCTTGAATAAGATACCGGATGGCTGCCATGATGATGTCTATTTCCGGGAAGGACACATCCTGTAGCAGACATTTGTTGATCAATTTTGATTGTTTTGTTTGGCAAGTTGTTTGATTTGACTTAGAGACATTGCTGACTTGTTCACCAGATTGATGCATGGCTTGATATGACATGTTGACAATTGACTGTGTGTGATGACAAACCCTAAAGGATTGACCTAGTGCGGCCTCGGGGGCTCATCGATTGATGGCCTTGCCTACGTTGTACATGCAGAGACCTCGTAGTTTGACTTGACTTTGATTGACCAGACTAACTACAAATAGAAGACATGTGTGAAAATGAATGGGACAAACCCTAATGGACTGACCTAGTGCGGCCTCGGGGGCTCATCGATTGATGGCCTTGCCTACGTTATACACGTAGAGACCTCGTAGTTCGACATGACCAATGACCTTGTCATATAGACATATGGATTGAAGCATGATTTTATATAGACAAACCTAAATGGACTGGCCTAATGCCTCGGGGGCACATCGAAAAATGGCCTTGCCTACATCTAGTCACAGAGGCAATGTAGTTTGACAAACGACAAAGACTAACAAGTACGACTAACTTTGACTCTATTTTTTTTGGATTTTCAAAATGTTTTTTTTTTGTCTTTTCTCACGTCATTTTGTGATGTTTGTGAAATTTCCATGATTTTATGTCTCCAACACAACCAATGTAAGAAGCAATATGACACATGTCAAGTGTTTTCCCGCAGTCGAGTATAAGACCAATTGACTATGAATAGGTAAAATGGGGGATATGAACTGCACTTGATGTCAATCGTTCCAAGTTATGGGAAAGACTACCACTTATTACGAATGGTATATACAAGCGATGGATATGAAAGATAAGGGATATGTACAGGGATAGGTAGTACGTACAGGGATAAGGGATATGTACAGGGGAGTGGAGTATGTACAGGGCCGTGGAGTATGTACAGGGCCATGGACTATATACAATGATAAAGACTATGTACAAGGATAAGGACTATGATTAGAATAATAGTAGATAAAGGAGCAAAGTTAACTACACATGGCGCCTGTTTGCCAGGTTTTCACCATGGTACCTATCCAAAGCGCCACCGAAGCGGTTTTCACTATTGGATGAATGATTTGTCTTTACTATTTTCTAGATTATCTTATTTTTTTGGTGTTACCAAGACGCCTGTTTGCTTGGTTTTCACCTTGATAATGATTTTTGTGATTTTCTGATTATTTTAATTTTTGCTAATTAAGACAAAGGCTCCTAGAAGCTATGTGTAGAACTTCTTCAGATGTAGAATATTGATTGGTGAGGACAATGGTTCCCCTTTAGGAGTAGAGAGTTGGTATGCTTCTGATCCAAAAGCTTCCGTAACAACATAAGGTCCTAACCAATTTGGTTCAAACTTTCCTGGTTTTTCTCTTTCTGCTTGATTCTTTGGGTTCTCCATTAAAACTAGGTCACCAATGTCAAAGTTTCTATTCAATACCTTCCTATTATAGCTACGACGAAGGCGATTCTGATATGCTTGAAGATGGTCTAGTGCCTTTTGTCTTCACTCATCCAAGAATTCTAGCTCATGGAGTCTCGATACTCGGTACTCTCCATCATCAATATGGCCTTTTAGGGATACCCTTAGGGAAGGAATCTCAACCTCAATAGGCAGAATAGCTTCAGAACCAAATACAAGTGAATATGGAGTAGCACCAGTGGAGTACAGATACTTGTACGATAAGCCCATAAGGTAGGGTTAAGCTGTAAATGCCAGTCACGACCAGCATCATTGTCAATCTTCTTGAGGATTCTAATGATGGTCTTGTTAGATGCCTCTGCTTGGCCGTTACCTTGTGGGTAGTATGGAGTGGAAAAGTGATGTTGGATATGAAAGTCATCACACAGGTGGCAGACTTCTTGGTTCTTAAATGGGCGGCCATTATCAGTGATTATGGATTGAGGGACACCATACCGACAGATGATATAGTTCAGGATAAACTTAGAAATCTGTGTGCCGATAATGTATGTCATAGGAATGGCTTCAATCCACTTCATAAAATACTCAGTGGCAGTGATAATGAATTTGTGTCCATTAGATGATGTGGGGTGGATCTTACCTATGAGGTTGAGTCCCCATTGGGCAAAGGGCCATGGTGACGTTATAGGATGAAGCTCCTATGCTGGTGCATGTATCAAGTCTCCATGAACTTGGCATTGGTGGCATTTCATTACAAAGACATATGAGTCTTTTTCCATAGTAGGCCAGTAATAACCCAGTCTCATAATCTTTTTGGCTAAGATAGGACCGCTAGAATGGGAACCAGATATACCCTCATGTACCCCACGCAAGGTTGCTTGTGCTTCATTAGAATCAAGACATCTTAGTAGGGTATTATCTAAGGCACGTCTAAATAGGGTGTCTCTGACGATGGTGTATTTGGATGACTTGCGAAGGAATGTCCTACGTTGGTTATTTGATAGGCCAGTGGGTATGACTTCGGCATGAAGGTAATCATAGATTTCTTTGTACCATGGGGAATCAGGACCAACAATGTCACACACCATTTCAGAATCTGGGATATCATAGGCTGGGACCAAAAACTGTTCTACCAAGAACTCAAACTTAGACACGTTGTTAGGAATGTCAAGAAGTGATGCAATTGTAGCCATAGCGTCTCCTGCCCTATTTAAAACACAAGGTATTTGATGAAATTTGACTTTGTCAAAGTACTTCTTAAAGCTATCAACCATGCGCTTGTATGGAGCAAGCTTCTTATTCTTAGTCTCATAATCATCATTTACCTGTCTAATTACTAGTTGAGAATCCCCATATACTTGTAAAATCTTAATTTTCCACTTGATTGCCATATGTAACCCTGTCACTAGAGCTTCATACTCTGCCATTTTTTTAGTGCATGGAATCACCTTGTGGTGTGATAAACAATATACCAGCCCCCGAACCATGATTTGTATGTGAACCATCAAAGTACAGTTTCCATGTTATGTTTGTGTCAATTGTGAATATGAACTCATCAAGAAAGTCTACAACTAATGGGTTATCTTCCTGTATGGGTACGTCAACTAATTGATTAGCAATGACATGTCCTTTAATAGCCTTTCTTTCTACATACTGGATATCATACTCACTAAGTATCATAACCCATTTAGCCAGTCGCCCTGTTAATGCTACCTTGCTAAGAAGATATTTCAGAGGGTCTATTTTAGCAATCAACATTGTTTGATTGTTTAGCATATAGTGCCTCAATTTTTGAGTAGCAAATACTACTGCAAGACATGCACGTTCAATGGTACTATAGTTGAGCTCATAACCTACCAAAGTCCAACTGATATAATAGACTTCCCTTTCATGACCTTCATTGTCATTCTGTGCTAGCAATGCTCTGAGTGATGAATGGGTTGCTGCAATATAAAGAATTAATGGTCTTCCTTCATCAGGTGGAATTAAGACAGGTGGTGTGAGTAAATATTCTTTAATCAGTTGAAAAGCCTCTCCACACATGGTTGTCCATGCAAAGGGTACTCCTTTCTTAAGTAGATGTTGAAAAAGATATGTCTTATCTGCTAATTGCACTATAAATCTTCTGATAGATTGCAACCTTCCCTGTAATGTCCTTAGTTGACTAAGATTAGTGGGTGGAGGAATGTCCATGATTGCTTTTACCTTAGCCGGATCCACTTCAATGCCTTGTCTAGAAATGATATAACCTAATAGCTTTCCTGACTTGACTCCAAACACACATTTCTTTGGATTGAGTTTCACTTTATACTTCTCTAGCCTCTAAAATATCTTGTCTAAAACTTATAAATGTTCTGCCCTTGTCTTGGATTTTACAATAAGGTCATCAACATAATCCTCCATAAGAGTGTGTACTAGATCATGAAAGATAGTAGTCATGGCCCGTTGATAGGTTGCTCCAGTATTCTTGAGTCCAAAGGGCATAACATTCCAGCAATACGTTCTCCAAGGACAAGTGAAATCCATCTTAGGTTGGTCTTCAGTTGCAATTCTAATCTAGTTATATCCTGAAAATCCATCCATAAGAGACAACATCTCATATCCTGCTGTCATGTCAACTATCATGTCTATGTTAGGCAAAGGGAAGTCATCCTTAGGAAAAGCTTTGTTGATATCTCTAAAATCAGTGCAGATGTAGATGCCCCCAGTTGGTTTAGTGACTAGTACAAGATTGGAAATCCAATCTACATAGTTGATAGATCTGACGAAACCAACGTCTAAGAGTTTCTTGAGTTCTACCTTGACTAACAAAGCAATCTATGGGTGCATTTTTCTCAATTTTTGTTTCACTAGTTTGGCACCTAGTTGTAAGGGAAAATGATACAAAACAAGTTCAGGATCCAACCCCGGCATGTCTGCATATGACGAGGAAAAATTTATCTGTCTCTGTGCAAAGAAATTGTGGAACTCTAGCTACTCTTTTGTTGTCAATGACGCTGCAAAATAAACTAGTCGAGGATTCTCTTTGGTATCTATGTTGACTTCTACTGATTCTTCAATGAGCATGGGTGACCTTTCCTATGCAACGGGGAGAATGTTCAAACCTCCATCCTTAGGTGCCTCAAAGGGGTTTTCACCTTCGGATGCATCCTTTCTCTTTACTTTTTCATTGTCTAAAGGTGCCTTTTGGTTTTCACCTAGAGACTCGCCCTTTTTATCTTGTTTATTCTTTTTCTCATTTTTGTGATTGGAGGGTTGAACAGATTCCCCAAAATATGCTTTGTTGTCCAAGTTAATAGTAAAACCAACCTTATGATCACCGTTTGGTATGCCTTCTTGTAATCCCAGGAACTCAGCAATTGCTTCGTTGTTCTTAAAAATGTCTAAGACGGGTGTGTCTTGTTGGTCCCAATTAATGAGTTGGGGATAAACTAAGGGCATGTCATCATCGGAGTTATGAAAGTTTAATGGGGTCAAGGTAAAGACTAAATTATTCATGTGGTTACAAAAGTCTTGTACTAGGTCCTTTTTTCTCTTAGGTTTGGGTCTAGGTGGATGGATAGGTGGGCCTAATGCCAAGGTTTGACTATCAGAAATAGGTGGCTTAGGTTGCCAAGAGGTAGGATCAAGTGATTCCCAATAGTAGTGTTTAAACCACTCCTCCTTTGTCATTTTCTTTGGTGGACAGGAATTCAAGGGATTTGGTGAGGAACTTAACATCAAGTCAAGTTCTCCAAATAGCTTGTCAAGGTCCATGGAAGAAGTAGAGGATAGGGAATCCCACTCATAATCGTTAGAGTCGGGGGAGTCACAATGATATTGGTCCACCGGTTCATGAGATGTCTTAATATCTTCTGAAGCACTTACTTCCTCAAGGGTAATGGGGTACTAGGAACACCAATCTGAATTGGTTGAAACCCTAGCCCTACTCCTTTTGGCCACTGAGAAACAAATATTGGTTCAATCCTCCCATCTTGGTTTAAGCCTAAACCACTCTGTCCATCATATCCTTTTCTTTGCATGATTTTGAAACCCTTTCCATATAGATTTGTAGGAGTATGAGCAAGTAAGAGGGGTTCCTCATCATCTTCCCTATACATCCAGGAAGTGACATCTTCTGTATCTACAGCCTCTTTGCTTAATTCACCCCATTTAGTAAAAGTTGTTGTAGGAGGAATGTGTATAGTGACCATAGATTGTCTCCTATCCGATGTAGGTAAACCGTATGACTTAGGAGGAATCAAATGGGTGACACAATAAGATGTTTTCATGTAATACTCTCCACAACCCTTGTCTTGGATCTCAACCCTAGGAGTGGTAGGAACTGAGGGTGAAATAGATGTTCGAGTGAGTGTGGCTGGATCAACATAGGAGGATGAATTGGACGATGAGGCCTCTTGGTTTACTGGAACTTGGTGTTGGGGGATCTCTTTTAGATTGGTGCAATACTGGAAGGGATCTGGATCACCATCTATAGTTATTTCTATGCCATTGTAAGGGAATTTAAGACACTAATGATATGTGGAAGGGACCGCCTTCATGGCATGAATCCATGGTCTACCTAGCAGAAGGTTATAAGGAAGGGTGAGATCCAAGACTTGGAACTTTGTCTCCATCACCGCAAGACCAATTCTGATAGGAAGTGTTACAACTCCCTTTGATTTTCTTTCCTCATCATCATAAGATTTAATGACAATACTCTTGGTCGTATCTACGCATGCTTCTGAGATACCTAAAGCCTTAATTAGTTTTAAAGTGCACAGATTTAACCCTGCTCCTCTGTCTACCAAAACTTGTCTAACTTTGGTGTCATCAACAAGGACTTCTAGATGCAAAGGGTCATTGTGGTTCGTTGTTTCAGTTGTGTAGTCTTGTTCAGAAAATGTGGCATGGTGATTATTGGTGAAGTAGCCCACCATTTCCTGGAAAAGATTGACATCAAGATCATTAGGGACCATGGTGTTCTGTAAAGCCTTATCGAGGATAGATCGATGCTTAGGGGAAATACGCAACAATTCCAAGATTGAAATTTGGGTTGGGGTCTTCCCCAACTGGTCAAGAAGGTTATATTGTAACTTGGAAGGTTGGGGTGTTTGCTGCGATGGAGGGCCTTGGATAGTGAACTTAGTATGATGAGTATTGACCGCACAATCAGGATTAGTATTGATAATAATGGTATTGATATTCTCATCGGCAGTACGAAGGCAGTGAATTATTTTTCCACTATTATAATCATGCTTGACATTAGCATAGTTAGCTGACATATTGGTCTTAGTAATTGAACTAGGGACAGTTCCTTTCCCATGGTCATGTAGTGGGTCAGAAAAGACTTGATGAACAGTGTTTGATGACCTCTTTTTTTGTCCACTAACTTCAATAATTCTCCTTTCAACAAGATCCTGTATGATATTCTTCAGTTGTCGACAGTTTTGTAGGTTATGTCCCTTAGTTCTATGATAATCACAAAAGGAATTGTCATCCCACCAAGCTGGTTTAAATTGTCCTAGATCGTATTGTCGTGGTTTCTGTAGCTATATAAGATTATGTTGTAACAGTTGTTTGAACACTGACTCAATGGGTTCCCCAAAGGGAGTGAACTCATGTTTTTGAATTCTTCTTTGTTGTGGATGTTGAGTATTTTGGACCACGTTATGAGGTTGATTGATAGCATTAAGCGTGTTGGAAAAAGTATGAGGTCCTTGTAATGTGAGGAGGGGTCCTGCTTGTAGCATTTTAGCATCAACCACCCCATCATTGGTGACATTTTTGTTGCGAGACCAAAATATGTTTCTGTCAGTGGGGGTGTTTTGTATGATTAGGTTTCTATTGGATGTTGATATCTTGAGTTCACCCTTTTCAATGAGATCCTTCTCTATTATAACCCTTTTTTCCACTAGTTCCAAAAAAGATGTACAACAATGTACCCTTAAGTTACTCCTGACTTTTGCATGGAGGTTTTCTTGGAACATAGTAACTTTTTGTTTCTCAGGTATCTCAACAAGACACCTACTAGCTATAGTTCTCCATCTCTAGAAGAAAGCAATGAATGTTTCCCCTTTGTCTTGCGTTGTGTGACACAAGGTTGCTATATTTATCTCGTGGTCTATGTTGAAGGAGAATTACTCCACAAATTTCTCAACCAGTTCACCCCAAGATCTAATGCCAGAATCTAGACCTGAAAACCATTCTAGTGCAATTCCTACAAGACTTCTTGGAAATAGCCTCATAAGATACGTGGGGTCATAAGTGACATCTATGCATATGGTAGAAGATTCCCTTATATGATCTATTGGATTTTGTTTGCCATTGTACTTAGGGAGATTCGGTATGACATATCTGTGAGGGAAAGGGGTCATGTACAATGATCTATCAAAGGGGAATGGGCATATGTCCTTTGTTGAAAATGATTTCTTAGTTGACACCGACATGTTATCCATTTGCATTTGTAATGCATGCATTTGTGTTTGTAAGACGTCCACTTGGGTCAAAGATGTGCTAGGGGAATTATGCAGATCCATGTATGTGTTCTGAAATCCAAAGTCTCATGATGGGTTTCGATTGAACATTGGCATTTGAGGTGGATTTGGATTTGGAATGTTGGTAAATGTGTTTTGGTCTAGAATCTGCATAAATTGGTGTTGACCTTGGATCTGTGTAAACGGATTCTGAGTACCACTTTGGGAAAAGGGGTTCTGATTGGGAATCTGTGTAAATGATTGGTGTCTTGGAATCTGTGCAAATGGATCATGACCATCGATCTGAGAGAATGAATTCTGATTCAGAATCTGTGTGAATGGATTCTGAGTACTAGTTTGGGAGAATGGATTTTGACTCAGAATCTACGTGAATGGATTCTGATTGCCATATGGGAAGGAGGGAATGCCCCCTATTTGTGTAATTCGTGGTATAGTACTAGTGACTGGAGCACTAGGTATGGTTGTTGATTGTAGTATGGTGCTCGTGATACTAGCGTTAGGTATAACTCTTGACAGTGAACTTGTGACACCGACATAAGGTGTAGAGGTTGAGGTTTTAGGCCTTTTACTCCCAACAAGAGGACTGAAGGGAGTGAATGATGAAGCCCCTATAGTGAAATTAAATCCCGATGTCATGCTAGATGTACCAGATGGGGACGTATGGACTGTCATACTCTATGTAGGTGTGCTAGATGACATAGTATTGCTGACCTAAGGTATAGTAGTACTAGTAGTCGTGGTATTTGTCCCTTGTGTAGGTTGAGTTTGTAAGGTGCTGATATCAAATCCTATAGGTAAGGTAGCACCTTCAGCTAGAAATTTGGCTAAGTATCGTTGTTGATCATTTGCTAGGTACTCATCTACGAAAGAGGCAAACTCAGGGTCCTATGCGACAGCCTCTATGTCCTCTACTGCAATATGTCCTTGAGTGTTTCTAGTGGTGAATTTATCTAATAGAGTCTTATGAGGTCTTGAAGAAAATGGATTGATGAATTTATTTTGGTTTGACATGTTTTCTCTCTCTCTCTCTCTCTCTCTCTCTCTCTCTCTCTCTCCCTTCTCTTAGACCTAGTTTCAACCATGTAAGACAAGCTCAATATGCGGGAAATGAAAAACTATATCTATGATCAGTATGATGCTAGTCTATGTTTTTGGGATTTTCTGAATGCAAAATAAGTAATGTTCTAGGATGACACTAGTCTAAACTCTAAAGATGCAAAGTCTAAGCAAGACCCTAAAGTGATCAATTCAATAAACCCAAGATGGAGGGACCAACTACCTAAAGTCTAACCAAGGCATCAATTTCGTCAAGTCAAGGAACCAATGTAGGATGAAGATCAAAGACAAGACGAGTTTCCTAACTAGACTGATGAGCTAGGAGGACTCTCTGTAGGACAAAGGATAAAGTGATAAGATCAGGTTCAACGACAGATTTTGTTGACGCTATGATTTTTCTAGAGTGTAGATGATGGACCTATTCTAAAGTTTGTAAATGTGACCTTCCTAGAAGTTTACTCTAAAGGAAAAAAAAGTATCCTAAGATGAGACCTAACTCTGAATTAAGACAACTATGGTAATGATCGAATGAACCTAAAGGATACAAAATTGAGCAAATCATTTTAGGTTTCTGTTCAAGGATTATTTGTGTAAAGACAACTGAAATTGGTATAATCGTGTTGACTAGATAGTGACTATGAATTCTAGTTTTCTGATAATCAGACAAATGCATCGCGAGATTTCACATATGTAGTTCAAGTTAATAGTTGTGGTTTTCCAGTGATCAATTATGTTTCTCTGGTAAAGTTCAATGTGTGACTTTGACAGATGTAGTTAACCTTCTAACAGATGCGATTCGTAATGACAGTTGTGACTCAAAATATGACATATGTGGTTTTTTGCAAAATAATTACAAATTGATCTAGCAGATGTGACTCTATGGTAAACAGATGCGACTCGTAATAACAGATGCGACTCAAAGTTCAACAGATGTGACTCGTAATAATAGATGTGACTCAAAGTTAAACAGATGTGACTCGTAATAACTGATGTGACTCAAAGTTAAACAGATGCGACTCTACAAATCATTGCGACCTTCTAGTGAACAGTTGTAACTCTCTGTGTATTTTTAGTGATGAGATTTAAACTAACTCCTTTTTCTGTGATCAAATTTTGGCAATCAAAGACAATTATAAGACAAAGTGTTTTTAGTTTTGATTTTGGACTCAAAGAACGTTTAATTTGATAACAGACAAGCACATCCTAATAGGCCAAATTCCTAGGGTTTGTATACTTGGTATAGCCCACCAGAAATACCCCGGATTGGTGATAAACACCTTTCCTTCTCGAGAGTGGATAGCTTAGAAATTTGGTGGCATTGGCTCCCCTCCACGCTCATTAACATCTTTCGAGCACACCAATTTTGAATTCTTTGGGCAATGACCTCCCAAGAACTGCTATCTCTACTCAAGGGGATTAGTAGTGAGTCTCTTTGGGCATGATACTATACCCTACACTATACCAAGCAATGGCCACAAATAGGTTGGTCTCTAAAACAAAAGGTATTTAGTACGTGCATTCCATTTGTGGGGCATGATCCATACGGTGAGAGTCCCCTTTTGAATCCATCTCATTGAAACCATACTCGTGATTCTTGGGTTTTCCCCAAGAACCCACTTTTATATACCGGCTGGAAGTCCCTTGGGTTCAGGGTGCTACCGGTCTGAGTCATCTTGGGGTGAGTACTTTTTCCCATTAGAACTGGCCCAAGTTCTAGAGTTGGTAACCGTTTCTCTTACACCTAGGATCACACAGATGCGCAAGGGGAGAGGATACTTTGATGTACCAAGTCATGAGGGTAACCAAACTTGTGCTTTCACACCAAACATAGTAGACACTTGTTAATTTTAAACCAAATGAAAGATTTGCTATGCTACCAAACAATCTGTTTCAAAAAATTAACTAGGGTCTTCGACAAGCGTCTTGCAGAAAAAATCGTTAGTAGTTTTCAATATCGTCTTCGTCAATCATCTTGCAAAAACTTGTTAACTTCCAAAAGGCCAAACGTTGAAAATTAGATATTAGTAACACAAAATTAATTGAAAATTTTAGATTTTTGAAAAAGAAAAAAGGTTACCAGTCAATTGCGTCGTTGTGTTACCAGTCAGATGCGTCGATATTCTCTTCAATTACATCTCTGTATTCACCAGTCAATTGCGATTCAGGAATATTCAGATGCGTCGTGGTTTTTCAGTTGTGGCATTTCAGGTGTCAGATGCGGTTCAAGAAATCAGTTGCGTCGCTTCGTCAAACTGATGCATCTATTAATTTCAAATGCGGCATTTCGTCAACCTGATGCATCGTTTTGTACGAAAAACCTGCAAAAAACAAAATAAAAGTCTATGGATATGCAAAGATGGTGTCAAATTACTACGTATTTCCATGATTCATCTCGATTTCCCTTCTCCATTTTGTTGTTGTAGTATAATTACCCTCAGATTTCTTGTAAGTTCGTGCAAGTATAGCCTAAGATAGTGATTAGCAAAACATCAAAGATTCAAGACAAGTGCTCGCAAGATTCGAAAAGAGATTTTGATTTTGAGAGATTGGAATGAAGAATGACAGATCAATTTATAGAAAATTGATTATTCAAATGATAGGCTGAGATCGAAAGATTAATGGATGGTTGAGATTGATTGATTAGACATGCATTATGATAACTGTCAGAGGTGACATGAGTGATACAAATTAGAAATAGAATTAAAGATTAAATAAATGATTTAATCTTCAAGTTTGGTATTCAAAAATAGAAGAATTATCTTTGCATGACAAAGATAAAGATTGATTAAAGCAACTCTTGTTCGAATGCACACACAAGGTTTAATTAATTAAATAGGAATATTTAATTAATCCGCATGTACATGCAAATGAGTTAGAACTGATGATTGAATGATTTGATGAAGAGATTACTAGAAAGCCACTCGGACATTAAATCAAGAGTTAACTGGCGATTAAAATAGATGTTGAGTCGAGTAAAAGTGAATACTTAGATAACTCACACAATTATCTAAAATATAGAGGAATGCGTTAAAACAAAATTTATGAATTAAATAATTCATTTAATTCAAGATTTGATATTTGAAGAATAATTAAATAAATAGATTTATTTAATTAAGTGATGAAGGGATTTAAATGAATAATTAAATAAATAAAGAATTTATTTAATTATAGTTGAAGTATGATAAATAGTAAATTAAATAAGAATTTATTTAATTTGACAAGAAGGATAAGGTTAATTAGTAACATAATTAAATAAAAAGCGTTTATTTAATTAATCAGATAGAATAAAGAAAAGTGTAAATTAATTAAATAATTAAGATTATTTAATTAATAGAAGAAATGAAGACTATAGAGAATAATTAAATAATTGACATTATTTAATCATGACTATGAAGAATACGAATTATGAAGAATATTGAAGTCGCAGGCCTAAACCAGATTTCGGTGTCTACAATCCTTGTTACAATGATGAGTACCAAAGAGATGAAGTAATATTTGAGAGAAGAATACTCAGAGGAACCTATTTCAAGTGTGGAGGTGAAGGATATAGAGCATTTGAGTGTCATCAAGGAAGTACCAAAAAGAAACCTGAGCATATAGGGAGAGCAACCTATGTGGATGAAGAACATGTTGGATCCCTTAATTTAGTTAGGAAACCAAAGATTGGTGAATCATTGGTGATACAGAGAGCTTTGATGCATGAAGAAGTGATTGAAGAACCACCACAAAGGAAGAGTCTATTCAGAACTAGATGTAAGTTTGAAGGAAAGGTATGTAAAGTTATGATTGATAGTGGCAGTACTCATAATCTAGTTTCAGAGGAGATGGTAACCAAGTTGAAATTGGAGAGATTGAAACATCAAAACCCTTATAGGATAGCATGGATTCAAGATGATCATAAGATATTGGTGAATGAGAAATTTTTGGTGAAATTTCATATTTGATCATATAGAGATGAAGTGTTGTGTGATATTATGCCTATGGACACTTGTCATTTACTGTTAGGGAGACCATGGATTTATGATGTGAAAGCAATTCATGATGGAAGAAGAAATACTTATACCATGACATCAAATGGAAAGAGAATCAAGTTGATACCTCTGGAGGAAGGGGAGAAGATTGAAGTTTGTGGCATTGCTAGACTATGTTTGGTAGATGGAAGGAAATTTCTTGATGGATTGAGACATGGGAACATGTGTTTTGTATTGATTCCAAAGAAAGGGGGTAGTTCAGAGATAGCAAGAGACAAAGATCCACCATAGATAGAAGTTGTAGAACTACTAACATAATATGAAGACATCATGTCAGAGAATGTACTAGAGGGACTTCCATCAATTCAAAGTATCAGTCATCATATAGACCTTATACTAGGAGCAAGTTTACCTAACAAGGAAACACAAAGAATACCACCGATAGAGAATGCAAAGTTAAACTGGTAGATACACGAGTTGTTGAGGAAAGGATTGATCAGAGAAAGTTTGAGCCCATGTGTGGTACCTATTGTACTTGCACCAAGTAAAGATGGAGAGTGGGGAATGTGTAATAATTAAAGAGCAATTAATAGGATCAATATAAGTATAGATTTTGTTACTGAGGATGGATGACATTATAGATTGTTTGAGTGGAGCAAAGTATTTCACAAAGATTGATCTCTGGAGTGGATATCATCATATCAAAATAAGAGAAAGATATGAATGGAAGACTACATTTAAGATGAATGATAGATTGTATGAGTGTTTAGTAATTCATTTTGGATTGACCAATGCACTGATCACTTTCATGAGATTGATGAATGAGGTACTGAAGAAATTCTTGGGTAAGTTTGACATTGTTTACGTGGATGATATTCTAATTTTTAGTAAGACTAAAGAAGAGAATTTGTGGTATGTCTAACAAGTATTGTAGAGGTTGAGAGAAGAGAAGTTGTTGATTAATGTCAAGAAGTGTAGTTTCATGAAGATAGAGTTGGTATACTTGGGATTTCTTATTTCTGTTGAAGTATTGCAGATGGACCTGTTGGTTTTTTTTCCAATACACCCTTAGAATTCTCTAAAGAGTAGCCAACCCCCATAATCAAGAATCCTTAAGATGAATGGACAACTTAATGAGTAAAGGGCTCTAAAGAATTTACTCCTTCACTTTAGGCTCTGTGGGACCTAGGAGGGTGTTCCTTGTGGTGTTCATTTTGATCTATCTAATGTAGAACACTTCAATGCATAGATTGATTCTTATAATTCACAAATAAAAATAATCCACTAAAGATTTGGCTAATCTTTAAGTAAATAATCATTTATTTACCAGGAACAAGTAAGTATTTCAAATACATGCTTTGTGATTGAAATTTTTTAAGTGAATTGTGTTCTCATTCTAAATCCATGGTCAGGTAAATCATCAACACATTCAATTGTAAATATTTCTAACAAACAGGCCATTATTTCAACAATTGGGAAATGGAGTCGAATATGTAATAACCAGTAATACACAAATTCTTTAACTCTGATAATAATCGACTATTTTCATAATGCCTTGCACTTTGAAAACTCAAAAATCCTAAAACATGACTTCTTATCAGATCCTTTCCAAATTCTCACAAATCTATAACCCTATTCGAGCATTTAATTAAACCTTTGAGTTAAAGCTAAAATAAGGACACACATTCAATTGAAATTTGAAGATAAATGATAATACCCTTGATATTTTCATTTATGACTTCTAGAAATTTACAACAAGAGAGTAACTGCTTCAGAGATAAGATTTGTTTCGATATTAGTAATTTACATAAAGCTACTTTAAGACCATTACATATAAGATTCAATCTCAAGACGATGATTGTTCTACTCATTAACATTCTTTCTATGCCTAGTTTCTATCAAAACCATATACAAGACTCAAAATTTCAGAACCCTTTTGCAATCAACCATGAAATCCCTTTTATAGCACAAGGGAGCAACAGGCATCTGACTCAAATGCAATTAAATTTCATAAACATTTAAAATTTAATTCCACCATCATTAGGGTCACCTCCAAGGCCATAATATTTAATCATTCTTTTCTTAAGAAAACAAAAGACAAAACAAGCACCATGAGATTGGTTGAAAAGAAGCAAGCCAACCCTCCAAAAAGCATCATCATCACAAGTAGCACATTCATACCAAAAATGGGGAAGTCACCATCAATACTAATAGCGCAGACCAATGAACTAGCCACAAAAGAGTCAAGTCAACACAAGAGTCAAAAAAACCAAACACCGCATCATGGGGAAAAGGGGGTGTTACCCAGCGGCTGAGCGGCACACCGGCTTGGTTTCTTAACTAAAACTGGAGTACAATCACCTCCTCATTGGGCACAAGGACCACAATCAAGACCCGTTCCTCCTTCATCACTTGAAGAGCTATTAGAAACTTCTATGCAAACATCATACTTCCCCAGACAAACCTTAGAACCACCACTTTCCTTCTCCAATTCCTTTATAGGCTTAATAAGCCTTTTTCCTCTAAACTTGACTAATTCTTCTGAAATAGTCCTATTTCTCATATTGTAAGTAGTCTGGACAATAAATTTCTCAGCCATCTCTCGAACACTCCTCTTGCCTTTTGGAATAGTTGGAATTTTTGTTGCACCAGGTTTAACAATACGCACATACACCAGAGGTTCCTACTTACTTAACCTCCTAGAACTTCTAATTGGTGTGATTGGAGTACTTGGCTCACCTATTTTACCAAGAATAAAACAATTACCAACAACCTAACAAAAAAACACCAACCTAAACCCTCTGAAAATCCTCACTTGTAGAAATGGAAACCCAATGAGCCCCACACAAGATAATACATAGTACAATTGAGCTACAACAACAATACTTCCCTAGGGACTTAAAATGGATAACTATAATGCATGCATGCACACTTACAAACCTAGGGATATCACACCATCACCTCTGTCATGATTCACTCAATACTCAAATTTCAGTCATCCAGTACCTACGGCAATTATTTCGGCACCTTGATAATTGTGGACAATGGGACAAACTATAGGAGATCCTCATTAAATAGAGGAGTTAGAGGCAAGTTGCATTTAATTTCCACCCTGGCTCACTTGAGTGAGTAGAAAATCAATCACTCCATGTTGAATCATGGCCATCGATCATTTAGGATTTAAAAATTGATCAACGAGGCCCATTAAGGATCACCACTTGCTTTCCCATCCATACTTGGAAACAGTGATGAGGTGCTTTGAAAAATGTCACGTACCCATCCATATCTAGGTGCAATCATCCGCAACTTGAATAATTGTTGTAGAAGTTCCTCAACGTATCCTTCCATCTTCAATGACAAGCCAAAAATCAAATTCGAAAGGAATATTCTCTAAGAAAACCCCATCGCTAGTCACTAAAGTTGAATAGACCCTCTTAAGCATTTTAGTGATGAAGACATTCCAACGATGTATCCAAACAACCCAGGCCATTGCTCATCGCTGATGTGAATTTGAAGTTAGGAACATTTTTAGCAATGGGCAATGGAAGCAATGAAATATGAGCCCAACACGTGGCCACCATATTGTCCAGTCTCTCCTCCCATCGGTTATTGTTGAAAATGGAAAAGGCAGGAGAAACACTTCGGCGATGGGTGATAGAACACACTGCCCAACCCATTGCTCATCACTGAAGTTGAACTAATGGTTGGAAGAGCTTTGGCATTGAGCGATGCAAAGAAGAAAACCCTTAGCTGTTGTTTGTTGCCAAAAGAAATCCTTTAGTTGAATGATCTTTATGGATGGTTGGCCACATGACTTAGATGCATTTCTCACACTTGCAAAAAGATGTTTTAAGAGGAGGGCCATGGATTAGGATGATGGCATTCAAATTGTCAAAAATGTGACTTAGACATAAGTCTTTTAGCAGTGAAATATTTAGCCAAATTTCAAGGGTGTTTGGAGTAGGACAATGCGTTGATGACTAGATTTCCTAGACAAAGAGGGATGGTGAATAGACACAACAAAAGGCTTAGGTGACAACTCAAGTGACCGATGATTGATTGAATAGGTCAATGCAAAATTAAAACACTAAAGGGTTTTAAGGTAAAACATTTATCAATGAGGGTTCACAGACCAAAACCCGAATTCATCCCTAGGAACTAATTTTGACAATCATGATCTACGTCATGATTTCCTTAAATTTTTTGCAAGGATTTTGGAAGCTCCATCAGTGGCTCATGCTTGGGGACATATACCCCCTGTGGGTATAGCGAGAATCCAGATCTCATGTTGAAGCAAACCAAGGCAGAAGCACAAAAACCAAGAGCTTTTCCAGACAAGGTAAGCATACACGACCAAAAGAAAACACACCAGACCAAACCTATATACAAAATTTACAAAATTGTACAATGAAATGTACTTGCTCAGAAGTGCTTTTCATTTGATTGGATTCAATCCTAAAATTGGAGGCCCATGACTCCCAAGAACTTGGGACTAATTATTTCATTTGTCAAAAACTTTGTCCTGTTCTGCTTAGAATGGATCAATATGTGTGTTAAGCATATCTAAACAACCAACATCATCATAATTGATACCATCATTTCCACTTGCTATGAAAATTCCTTGTTCATCAACCTGTTCCACAGTAGGCTCATCCAATTGATTTGGAAAAGTAAAACATTTGTATTCCACTTGGTCATGAATTTTAATATCATATTCAATTTGTACATCAAATTGAAATCCTTCATTAACACTTTGTTGTATGCTAGGCCAAGCTTTTGAAGTATGAATGGGAAATGATTCATATTCAACAATGCCTTCATTGTGCTTGACATGAGTGTTATCCTCATTATATAGAAATAAATCCATGATAAGGTCCAGAAGATGAGGGGCATCTGAAAATAATTCAAGTGCACATTCATATTGATTAACATCATGCCTCATGTTATTTGCACCCTTAAGCTACTCCTCATATAGATCAAACAATCCTACCATACCAACACAATCTGAAGATTCATCAAGTCATTTCTCCTCATCAACATGCAACAATGCTACTTCAGGGCCACTATACCTATCCCAGTACACAACTTGATCATTCAAGAACAAGCCCCTCCCTTCATCCATGTATATGTCATCTCCATTATGTATGGCAGACAATTCAGCCATTGTTTCGAGTGCACAACCTAGTACCATAGGAAAATGGGTATGTCCATCTACATCTCCCTCAATACTAGCATTGTATTTAGGATTGTCATCATTGTCAATGACATCTTCATCTTGTGAGGAACTATCATGTTTAGTTATCAAAAAATCTAAATTACATTCTTGGTAATCATCAGATATAGATTGCTCATTCATTTGTGGGAAAGTGACTTCACCAATACTTGTACAACTGCATCCTTCATGTGACTAGGGAGCTATTGAATCAAGGTTACTATCCTCAAGGATAGAGTCAGAATCCTTAATGTTAGTCTGGTCTTCATTTGTGGCTATCTCATTTGGGCCATTTCCAACATATTCACTAGAGGTACTTGCCAAGAACTCATCAGGATTTTCAACAAAGAGTGGATTATTCCTACACTGGTAAGGATCATCTTTTATCATCTCACATACTGGTGAGGGTTCGTCATATAGAGGATTATACCACACCTTCATTTTTGTCACACATGCCTTTCCTTCTCAGTGTGAGGATCCTAGTGCCTAGCATCATCAATGCACTCAAATTCATTGTAATCACTTGAAAAACAAAGAGAAATATTCTCAACATCATCTTTGTCATTTGTAGTCAAGATTATTGATCCACATTTTGAGAACTCTTCACATGAAGAAAATTGTTCACCCCCAAGTAAGTGCACCCTTTCAAGGCTCTCAACATATCCTCTACTTGAAACAATAGATTCCATCTCCATTTCATAAGAAGAATTATAATCAATAAAGGACCGACCAAGTTCAATTTCATCACCTTGGTCACTGATTTGTGCATCATTTTCCTTGGTCAAATCAAGATGTGGGACTTCCCCCTGTACCCCTTGTATTTTCTCACAATCTAGGACATTCCAAGGATAAAAAATCATGCGCCATTTCCTTGTCCTCATATTGTGTATCTTCATCCTAATCATTGCTCTATGAATTTGCATCTATGTTGCTTGTGAAATGATATTAGTCATTAACCGACTGTTCACATCCTCATACATCCTCTCGACCTGCTTGCACCAACTTTTGATCTTCCTCATCATGGTAGCCACTAGTGACATTTTGAGGTAACACATGTCGTGTATATTCATTCTTAGCCTTCTCTACAACCCTTATCCAATCAATTACTTGGCTCAAAGCACGAGGCTTCAATTCCTTTGGTAAAGTACTCAATCTCAATTGATATATTTCATAAATCAAATCAATACATATTGAGTCCTTTGGTTTTCCTTTTTTAGGTATTTTCAACAAAGTATCTACAAACCTAGAGAATATATCATAAGGTGACTCCCCTTGATACCTCTTCATCTCATATAATCTCTCAACTAAAAACACCTAATCAGATTTACTTTGATCCTATGAGCTTTTCACTTGGGTCTTACCGTGATTCTCATATTGTGGTGATCCTTGTCATTATGGCTTAAATTTCTACTAATTGATCCACTAGTTGTACTTGCATGAAATGTCCTAGGGTGACTAGCATTGGTGGCTAAATATCCCTTCATCATTAAGTACTTCAAATTGTTTTCAATATCTATGGCAATTTGATATGCTTGATGCAATTTTTTGGCTCTTTGTCTCTTAAGCGATAACTCATATTTTTATCAAATGCACCCAAGTACACCACCAAACACTCTTCATCATTTGGTCTTATGTTTTTAGGGATATCTCTTATTATCTTTGTGAATCTAAGGTTGAAAGTAGGGATCAACTCATCTCCACTTCTACGGATCTCCATAAATTTTTTCCTTACTACATTTGGATTTACTCTCTCACCAAATTGTTCTATGAAAATCATCTTAAATTCAACCCAAGAATGTATAGAAGATGCTACTAAAAAAGAAAACTAGTCTCTCACATCTCCTTTCAAAGACTGAACAAATAGCTTCATGACAACATCCTCAGAATCCAGTTCATAATCCCCCATCATATTAGCAAACTCCTGCAGATGTCTGCTTGCTGAATTAGACTTTTCGCCATTAAACCTTGGTACCTTATATCTAATCTTTGGTGTTACAACATTTGGATAATCATAAATATTACCAAAACTAATAGCCCTATACCTTTCAGTACTGAAATTCCTTTGATGTGACAAGGAGTATCCATCAGAATGCATAGGTTGATAATGCATTTTTTCACTCTTTTATAAGACTTGTCAGATCTATTTTATAATTGCAAAGGTAGCTCAAGCTCTTTCTGTAATCTCAACCTTAAGCCTTTACAATGGAAATATTTTGTATATTTTTCTCAAGATCTTAAGATATAACATGCTTCTACATGAATTTCAATTTTCATCTTAAAAGAGAGGCTAATTACCATTATTATTATTCCCTCATTTAGTGCTACTTCACCTAATAGGGAATCATTTACATCTCAAGTACTTAAGACTTCTCACAATTTGCTTTCAAACAGAATAATGCTTTCTTTAAAAATTAAGGAAGTACCTAGAAACTTGTAGCAACTATTTTATAATCTTGTCTAAACCATAGATTATGCTGATCTAGATACTTTCTTCACATCTTTGACAAGTTCCTTAGATAGAGTCACCACCTCTTTTCACAGAGGAATACACTTCAAATATTATGAAATTCTTCAAAAATGAATGTCATTTTGCGTTTTCTCCAACAACGGAGTCACACTCAAATCCTTTGATCTTTGCTACAACAGAACCTTTTCCAGGTCTAAGAACTTCTTAATTATTTGAACAAGATGTTCAAATCCACTAAACACTTGACTCTATGCAAATGGACATTTCTCTACTTCTCCCTAGTAGAGTTTCCATTTTGTTGGTGTTTTTTCTAGTACACCCTTAGAATTCTCTAAATAGTAGCAAACCCCCATAATCAAGAATCCTTAAGATGAATAACCAACTTAATGAGTAAAGGGATCTAAGGACTTTACTCATTCACTTTAGGCTTTGTGGGACCTAGGAGGGTGTTCCTCATGGTGTTCATTTTGATCTATCTAATGTAGAACACTTCAATGCATATATTGATTCCTATAATTCACAAATAAAAATAATCCACTAAAGGTTTGGCTGATCTTTAAGTAAATAATATTTTATTTACCAGGAACAAGGAAGTATTTCAAATACTTGCTTTGTGATTAATATATTTTAAGTGAATCATGTTCTCATTCTAAATCCATGGTCGGGTAAATCATCAACACATTCAATTGTAAATATCTAAAAAATAGGCCAATGTTTCAACAATTGGGCAATGGAGTCAAATATGTAATAACCAGTTATACACAAATTATTTAACTTTGATAATAATAGACTATTTTCACAATGCCTTGCACTCTAAAAACTCATAATTACTAAAACATGACTTCTTATCAGATCCTTTGAAAATTCTCACAAATCTGTAACCCTATTCGAGAATTTAATTAACCCTTTGAGTTAAATCAAAAATAAGGACACATATTCAATTGAAATTTGAAGATAAACGATAATACCCTTGATATTTTCATTTATGACTTGTAGAAATTTACAATAGGAGAGTATCTGCTTTAGAGATAAGATTTGTTACTAGATCAATAATTTTCATAAAACTACTTTAAGACCATTACATATAAGTTTCAAGGTCAAGATGATTTGACTATTCTATTCATTAAAATCTTTTCTATGCCTAGTTTCTACCCATACCATATATTAGACTCAAAATTTCATAACCCTTTTGCAATGAGGCATGAAATCCCTTTTATAACACAAGGGAGCAACAAGCATCCAACTCAAATGCAATTACATTTCATAAACATTTAAAATTTAATTTCATTGTCATTAGGGTCACCTCTAGGGCCGTTATATTTAATCATTCCTCGCTAGGAAAAAAAAGACAAAATAGGCACCACAGGATTGGTCGAAAAGAAGCAAGCCAACCCTCCAAAAAGCATCATCATCACAAGTAGCACGTTCACACTGAAACTGGGGAAGTCACCATCAGTACCAATAGTGTAGACCAACGAACTAGCCACAAAAGAGTCAAGTCAACACAAGAGTCCAAAAAACCAAACACCACATCCCAAGGAAAAGAGGGTACTACCCAACCTTGTTAGTGGCTAAGAAGAAACACTGGCCTGGTTTCTTGACCAAAATTGGAGTAGCTACAATCACCTCCTCATTAGAATAACCGTAAGGCACCATGGAAATGGGACAAAGACCATAATCAAGACTCATTCCTCCTTCATCACTTGAATAGCTATCAGATACTTCTATGGGAACATCATACTTCTCTAGAAAAACCTTAGAACCACCACTTTCCTTCTCCAATTCCTTCACATGATTAACAATCCTTTTTCCTCTAAACTTGACTAATTCTTTTGAAATAGTCCTATTTCTCATATTGTAAGTACTCTGGACAATAACTTTCTCAGCCTTCTTTCAAACACTCCTCTTGCCTTTTGGAATAGTTGGAATTTCTATTGCACCAGGTTTAGCAATAGGCACATACACTAGAGGTTCTTGCATAATTAACCTCCTAAACCTTCTAACTAGTGTGACTAGAGTACTTGGCTCACCCATTTTACCAAGAATAAAACATTGACCAACAACCTATCTTGCAAAAAAAACACATCCTCACTTGCAGAAATGGAAACCCGACAAGCCCCACACAAGATAATATATAGTACAATTGAGCTACAACAAAAATACTACCATAGGGACTTAGAATGGATAACTATAATGCATACATGCACACTTACATATCCAGGGATATCATACCACCACCTCTGTGATGATTCACTCAATACTCAAATGTCACTCCTCTAGTACCCGCGACAATAATTTCAGTACCTTGATAATTACAGATGGTGGAACAAACTATAGGAAATCCTCATTAAATAGAGGAGTTAGAGGTGAGTTTCATTTAATGGCCACCCTGGCTTGCTTGAGTGAGTAGAAAATAAATTGCTCCATGTTGAATCTTGGTCGTCGATCATTTATGATTTAAAACTCGATCAATGAGGACCATTAAGGATTTCCATTTGCTTTCTTGTCCATACCTAGAAACAACAATGAGGTACTTTGAAAGTTGCCACGTACCCATCCATATGTAGGCGCAATTGTCCTCAACTTGAATCATTTTCACAAAATTTCCTTAATGTATCCTTCCATTTTCAATGACAAGCCAAGAATCAAATTCGAAAGGAATATTCTCTAACAAAACCCCATTGCTGGTCGCTAAAGTTGACTAGACCCTCTTGAGCATTTCAGCGATGAAGATATTCCACCAATGTGTCCAAAGAACCTGGTCCATCACTCATCATTGAAATGAATTTGAAGTTAGGAATGTTTTCAGTGATGGGAGATGGAAGTAATGAAATATGAGCCCAACATGTGGCCACCATATCATCCATTCTCTCCTTCCATCGGTTATCACTAAAACTAAAAAAGGCATGAGAAACACTTCAGCGATGGGCGATAGAACACATCGCCTGACCCATCGCTCATTGCTGAAGTTGAACCAATAGTTAGAAGAGCTTTGGTAATTCATGTTGAAGCATAGGAGTGGCAAGTCAAACAAAGTTGTAGATACATTAAGTAGAAGAAGGAATTTACTAACAAAAATGAGGGTAGAAGTATTGGGATTTGAGGAATTGAAGCATATGTATGAAGAGGATGCAAATTTTGGTGAAGCATGGAGAACATGTGTGGAACTAGTAGTGACATACCAGAATGGTTGGACTATTTCATTCAAGAAGGTATGTTATTCAAGGGAAATTAGTTGTGTATACTGAGGAGTTTAATGAGGAAGAATTTGATCAAGGAGAAACACAGTGGAGGTTTAGTAGGGAATTTTGGAGTGGATAAAATAGTAGCTTTGGTGAGTGAACATTATTTTTTAGTGGAAAATATATATGGATGTAAGGAAGTATGTGTAGAATTACAGAATTTGTCAAGTTCTAAAATGGAGTAGTCAGAATACTCAATTGTAAAAACATTTGACAGTACCATAGAGACCTTGGGAAGATATAAGCATGGGTTTCATATTAGGATTTCCAAGAACACGGAGATGATATGATTTTGTAATGATAGTAGTGGAAAATTTTTCTAAAATGTCACATTTTATTCCTTGTAAGAAGACTAATGATGTTGTGCATGTTGCTGAATTATTTTTCAAGGAGATTGTGAGATTGCATGGATTACCTAAGAGTATTGTTTTAGACATAGACATGAAATTCATTGGATACTTTTGGAGAACATTGTGGAAGAAGATGAAGACAAATTTGAAGTTTAGTTCAACATATCACCCACAAATAGATTGACAAATATAAGTAGTGAACAAAATTTTGAGTAACTTGTTGAGTGTTTGGTTGGAGACAAAGAAAGAAATTAGGATATAGTTTTACCAGAAGAATATTTTGTATAAAAACAACTTAGTAAACTGAAGTATATGGAAGACACCATTTGAGATAATTACTGGAACACATCCTAGAGGAGTTAAAAATTTGAGAAACATCAATATGGAGGATAAAAGGAGAACAGAGGTAGAAGAGTTTGCAGATTTCATGGAGTCATTGCATAATTAGGTTTGGAAGAATTTGGGAGACATGAACAATAAGTATAAGGAGAAAGTGGATGAGCATAAGATAAATAAGGAATTTTCTGTTGGAGGTGAAGTGATGGTATATTTGAGGAAGGAGAGATTTCTAGTTGGCACATACAATAAGTTAAAAATGGGGAAGTTTGGACCATGTAAGATTCTAAGGAGGTTTAATTCTAGACATTCATATGAAGTAGAGTTACTAGAGACATTGGATATATCACCTATTTTCAATGTTGCAAACTATATGAATTTCATGAAGGATAGTTAAGTGGAAATAGTAGTGAAGTAGATTTGAGGGAGCAGTTACCACATCAAGAACCAAAAGATATTGAGCAGATTTTGGATACCAGAACCAAAAGAAGCATCATGAATAAGAAATACAAAGAATACCTTCTGAAGTGGAAAGATAGACGAGTGGACTATTCATCATGGATTTCTGAGGCTGAGGTGGACCATTTTGATTTTCCTCTTAGCCTTGGAAAGTGAGAGACTCACTTTTCTTCCAACCCTGGGTGTCTAATGCAGGAGTATCCCTGGTTGTAAAGCAACTTGTATCAACCAAAAATAGTTATTTTCTTCCATTGTATTTAGTAGAAGTTTCAACATTTCATTCCATATTTTATTGTATCATTGTTTCTCAGCTCATGGAGCAAGATATAGCATCTACACATTGACATCTATCACATATCCATATTTCACACTATTTATAGTTGCCTACTAAAAGTTACCACTCTTAGAATTTCACTGAGTTTACTAGTTAGAGCATTTGGGGCTGAACTAGTCCATTTTCTTATTGCAGACCTATTCTAGATTTTGCAAAGCCTAATGGGACATGATACAATCACCTTGAGTTCATTAGGACCTATCTTAGAGATTTACAAGTTACTTCCTTTTGCGTAGAGTTATCTTTCTACATTTTGAGGCTGAATTTAATGAGTTCATTCATTGGGTTTATGAACCCTTATGGATGATGCAAAACTTGTTGGAGATTGATAAGCATATTTATCAACATTTATAATCATTTAGGACTCATTTAGAGAAGTTATTTGTTCATGACTAGATAGATTCAATATATTTTTGTAATAACCCTTCGGGGGCATGTAATAAGGCTAGTTGTCCAATTATATTATTAAATGCCCTTGTGGTAGGCTTGTGATCCCTAGATATTTTCCCTTGAGGCCTATGTTGCATGTGAGTTTATCATTTTAATAAAGTTTCATGTTCGCTAGTCAATTTGTTGTGTTGACTCATTGTTGCACAGTTCAGACTGTTCCTTCTAGAACCCTCCTATCATGACTTCACCACCTTCTTGGGTTTTCCATGTAAATCCGGTGTTCTATTTTGCATGGTGTCAATGTGTTTTAGTTTTTGTTGTTTACTTTCATGCTAAACCATTCTAACAGATTAAGGTTTAATTAAGTTGATGTGGATCTAAATGTTTATGAGGGTTTTGGATGTTTTAATGTACAAATGATTCAAACCCCACTCAATTGTCTTGTGTGCATTCAAAAATTGGTATCAGAGAAAGGTTCCTTGGAAGAAATATTAACCACTTGAGGTAGATCTAGGATGGTGCACAAGAGGGATGCTCCTTTGTTTGATGGATCAAACTGTGTTTTTTGGAAGACAATGATGGAAGTTTCTTGATATCTCTTAGATTTGGAGTTTGGAAGTCTATTGAGATTGAATATACTATGCCTACTAGTGGTCCAAAGACTGATGATAAGATCAAGGCCTATGAGAACAATGGTAAAGAAATGTATGTTATTTTATGTGGTCTTTCTAATAGTGAGCTTGTGAAAGTTATGAGTTTGAAATCTGCTAGAGAGTTGGACAAAGTTGGAAAGCATTTATGAAGGAGATGATAAGGTCAAGTAAGCTAAGATGCAAAATATAAAGATCACATTTGAGAACTTGTAGATGTCTAAAGATGAAAACATTACTAGCTACATGTTGAAGGTGGATGAAGTTGTCAATTCCATTAGAGGTCTTGATGGAAATCTTGAAGAAGTGGTAAAGAAGGTATTGAGAACTGTTCCTAAATCTTATAGTTATAAAGTTTATGCTATTGAGGAAGTTCAAGATTTAAGAAAATACACTAGAGATCAGTTGTATGGTGCTTTATCTACTTTTGAAATGAGAGAATTTTGTACAAGTAATGCAAAGTTTGAGACTAATTTTAAGGCTGACAAATCAAAAAAGACTGAGGAATTAGATCAGGAGGATCTTGATGATGTTGAAGAAAAAATTGTGAGGAAAATGAAAAAGGGTACTGGTAATTAAAAAGGTAAGCTTCCTTTCAAATGTTTCAGTTGTGGTAAGATAGTGAACAATAGATTTTTAGGTGTAAGGATGTTATGACTCTCTTGCTCAATTAGGATTTTTCACCTAAAGGAGAGAGATAGACCCCAAAAAATCTAGGAGGTTCACTCAAACTAATGTAAGTACAATGAAAATATGCCTAAATTTAATGACCTAAATGCAACAAAATGATAAAATGGATTGATTATTTATGCAAAACCTAAGAAATATGAAGTGTTAGAAAACACAGTGTGATATGAAGAAATGAACTAGAAACATAAACAAATGAAAACAAAACTTAATGAGACTGAATGGAGTGCACCTGGAGATAGAATGATGATTTTGAAAGGTTCTAGAATGTTTTAGAAATTACTATTGATGACCACTGAGACTCATTTTCCACAGATGGCAAATTAGTCCCACTTATGGTAAATTTTGTTGAAACAAGTTTTAGAGTGCCAGGAACTAAAAACCTCATAAAACACTTCCTCTAGCCTGGTAGTGGGACTGATTTGACACAAATGGTGAATTATTCCACCTACAAAAATCTGCAAATTCTGAAGTCAACTATGTGGGTCCAGATCTGTACTTCTTTGCTTATCGGGATGACATATTCAAATCTATAAAAAATGGGTTGAATGATGTCTCCAAGCTCGAATTATGTCTTTGTTGACTTGAGTAGCTTTAATTACTTGTTGACCACTTTTCAACACCTATCCCTTTGAAAAATCTTCCTACAAGACCTGCAACACACATGCAAAGAGGGGAAAAATGGTTAAGGGTTAGAGTATAGGGGTTTTCCTTGGTCAAACCCTATGAAATAAAATGAAATAAGAAAGCAATGATGAACAAATAACATGCAAGTGTCATGAACTCACCAAACCCTTGTTGTTGAAGTCTGAAGATATGTCAATGGCTACTCCAAGATGCTTGATAATTGCTTGATTCAATGATGATATGGTGCTTAGTTGCTTGAATGTATGTGATGGTTAAGTGAGTAGGATGAATGAGTGAATGGGTGTCAAAATAGATAGAAAAACACTTATTTATACACAATTATGCCATAATGTCTTGAAAATACATCACAAGATGACCTAAGGTATTAATGAATAAAAACCCGAAACAAATTTGAATTTAGTTTGAATTTTGTGCCAAGAGGGACTCATTCGCCACCCATGGCGAATGGGTCCCACTCAAGGCATCCAAGTGGGTGTTGAGTATTAAGTTGTATTTAGTAATGTTTGTCAGGTTTGTATTCAAAAATACACTTAATTAAGGCCTATAAATGCATAAAGGGGCCAAATAAAGCATAAGAAAGGTGTATTTAGTGGTGACAAGTCTAGAAAAGTATGAAATTTTGTTATAAGACTTTACAAAACTTTAGAATAAGACTTGGTAAGGGATAAAAAGGGAATATTTAGGTGAATTATAATAAGAGTCTAGAAAAGTGTAGAAATGTGTTACAACACTTCACAACACCTTTACAAGACATCATAAAGTCTTAATAATTTGAATATTCAAAACCTAATGTGAATGTATAAGTCACATTACAACATTAAATCTAAGAAAAATAGGCCAGACATCACAAGAAAAAGGTCTAAATGACCATGAAAATGTCCAAAGATCCATTTTTCTATGATACATTTAGCCCACACTTTAGTGAGAGGATGAACTTGCTTCAAACTCACACTAAAGTATCCATGCATATTGAGAGGGATCCAAATACAATTATGCTAGTAAGATGAGACAACAAAAATCAAGAGGTATGATCAAGCCCCTAGGATGAGGATCTCATGGGAAACTAAACATAAGAACAAAGGAAAACACATATGAAAGAGAAAAAGAAAAGGAAGAGGAAAAGGAAAAGTCGGATCAAGCTTCGATCATTTGTCCAGCTAGTTATGGATCAAATCTAGGCTATTTTTCTAAAAAAAGAAAATGCATACTCACTCTAGGGCGATAGAACTCATGGTTGTCTGCCAGGTGAGAAGTCCCAAAAGGTGAGAAACATACGCTTGCCTGGTATGTACTCACAAATAAACAAGTGGCTATGGGGAAAGTTGTGCCTTGGAATGGGATTCCCACTCAACCATATCAAAGTTATACCTCTTGATAACTTTAATAAAACACCACAAAGGAAAAATGTTGGTTCAAGCTTCATGAGACAAGCAAAGCTTCGTATGCTTAGAACTCATGAAAAATGAGGATGGCACCACATGCATGCAATCTATGTTATGAAAGGTGGTTATATGAATGAAAAATATAAAATGTAGAAATGTAAAATGCAAAATATGTTAAAAGGAGTCTTGCTTAGTTCATGCAAGGTCTATAACTTAGGGAACATTGTGTCTAATATCTCCAAGAGAGGACCAATCAAAGAATAGAATATTCACAACTTAGGGGATGTAGTGCATCACATCATACCACCAAGAGGAATGTAATATGCTAAGATAGATCACACTTATGAAGGACATCACACCCAATGTCATCCACAAAGTGACAAATGCATCATATGAAGTAACAAGGCTGCACTAAGAACCAAGAAAGAAAAATGAAAAATGAATTATGCCAATGTATGCCCCCACTTTAAAGGAATTTCTACACACCATTATGTGAGCAATTACTTTAAAGTAGAAAATAAAAAATACAAAAAGAAACAAGACATGAGAGCCAACTTGGAAAGCCTTTATGCCAAGTCATACATTTCTGAGTAAGGGCGCATCATGCAAATGAGAAGGAACAAAAGAAAGAGGGGTTTCCCCCAAAAGGAACACACCAAACACATAAGGGATCTATGGGTTTTGGGTCATTCTATTTGTTGCTGCAATATTTTTATTAAAGATCTTGGAACTGTCATCATTCCCCAAATACATAGAACTAGAAGAATGACACAAAGAGAGCAAAAAAAAGAAAAATAATTTTTCATTTTCGGTCAACATGGAAGAGACATTGCAGTATCAATGCTTTGCATCATCCCCAAAAGGAAAATAGAAGAGAAAATAAAATAAAAAGGAAAAAGAAAAGGAAAAGCTTTTGGGTCAACATGAAGGAGACATACGGTCTCAATGCCTTGTGTCATCCCCAAAAGGAAAACACAAGAAAAGAAAAAGTAAAAGGAAAAGGGACCTTTTGGGTCAACATGGAAGAGACAAAGCGTTTCTCAATGCTTTGTGTCATCCCCAAAAGGAAAACACAAAAAAAAGTGAAAAGGAAAAAGGAAGACCATTTGGGTCAACATGAAGAGACATAGGGTGTCCCTACACTTTGCTTCATCCCCAAAAGGAAAGCAAAAAAAAAAAGTGAAAAAGAAAGGAAATGTATGACATATAGAAGAATAGAGGTACAAATAGAGGAAGTGTACAAAGAGAGAAAATAAAATGTCATGTCACAGGGGAACACAATACACACATACAAGAAAAAGAAAAGAAAATGCAAAAGACTAGTAAGGCAGATGCAAGTCATCTGCCTCCCAATCATGTTCAGTGTATTGCGAGGGCGGTTGACTATCCAAAGGGACAATTACAAGTTTTGAACTAGGGGAAGTACCAGGTTCTAGACGTGTTGTAGGAGATTAGTCATGCAAGTTCATGGAAGAGGAAAATAATGTATTCAAATCATTATGCAACTCTTTATCTATTTTAGAGATCTCATCATCATCATCATCCAGATTAACCATGACGGGGGGACATAGGGTAATTTCCAATGAAGGGTGTATCAAGAGTTGTGGCTGTTGTATTAGATCATTTTGTTGTGATGGTTGTATCATACTATCTTGTGGTAGGTCAAGAAGAGGAGGGTGGTTAGGTATTGCTTCTATCAAATGTGGATTTTTTATTTTCTTTGTTTTCTTCTACATGTAATTGATGAGCAAGGAGATGATGGTGATGCCTACACTCTCTAGCACCTTGGTTTCTTTTGATTCCATTTTGAATTTGTGTTGGTGTAAGAGCGGGTTGATCCACTAGAGGCTCCTTTTCTTCCTGAGGGGGAGGAATGGAAGGAACTAAAGTATATGGGTCAATCACTTTCTCTTTTTCTTTATAAACTTGTTTTATGTGAGGGTCCATGATGGGGTTGGTTTCATTATATCTTGGGCATTTAGAGGATGAAGGTGAAGTGTTTATTGTCGGTTGCTCTGAAGGTTGTAATGTTTGTTCAAGTTCAGATTTATGTTGAAGCATTGTCTCATCTAATATAGGAGTGTCGAAAGTGGATGGGGACATGTGGAAAAGAGATAATTCAACTATTCATTTGGCTTTGAATTTTTGATAGGCAATGAAAAAGAAGTCTTTGCGAGGGGTGATGGGTTCCATAGGTTTAGGCCGAAAGGCTTCCAAGGAAAAATTACCTTTAGAAGACATTGAATTAAAGCCACTATGGTGTATAGTAAATATCTCATTGTCAAGTAGAAACTTCAAACATTTGTGAACGATTGAAGGGACAAATTTCATTGAGTGAAGCCAAGGGTGACCTAGCCACAGATGAAACCGATCTGACTGTGGAATAATAGAGAATGTTACATCCAATTTTTTAGGTCCTATCTGTAATGGGAGTATGATTGATCAGATTGTAGGGCATGCAAAACCAGTATGTGTTTTAATCCATGTCGTTGGTTTGTCATAATCATCTTGATAAAGATCATGTAATACTAAAAATTCCTCTGTGATCATGTTCTCGCCACACGCAAGATCTATTAATATCCCATTCATGGGATTGTCATAGATGCGGTTGGCTATGTAAAGAGGACCATGAAGAAGTTTTTTTAGTATATCGTGAGAAGAAAAAGTAATAACAAGATATTTTTTAATTGGGCCCTTCTGAGGGATAATGTCTATCATACCCACCAATTCATCCATAAGATTAACATGGGTAACATTTGGAGTAAGATCGTGTTGTTCATCGACATTCATTACATTAGCATTTGAAGGTTCACTAGCTTTGACAAATGAAACATTGTGTTTAGGCATGGGGTTGGTAAAAATTTGCAAATTATTATTGGGAGGTATGATAGACTTATTGCCTTGATCATCAACACCCGCAATGGATAGATGAACAGAATCAATTAGGTCTTGCACTAGGTGTTTGAGATGCATGCATTGTTCTGTGTCATGTCCATTTTGGTGATAAAAATGACAATAAGCATTTGGTTTAAAGGTGAGGGTAAAGGCTTGGTAGGATCAAGTGGTTTGACTGTAGGCAAAGTGATCATTTGTTGTTGTAGCAATTGATTCATTGTGTTATGGAGAGTATCAGGTAAATGGGTAAAATGTCTCTTCGGGTCCCCATAAGTAAAAGGTATGGTGGCTTTAACAACTGTTACTTGGTTATTGACAGGTGGAGGTGGTTGTGGAGGAGGGGGATTGAACTGTAAGAATCCTTTGTTTGGTTTTCTAAAATTTTGTGAGTTTTTTTGGTTGTTGTGTTCAGATTTCTTAGCTCGGCTAGAAGTGGATTTTGCATCTCGACTAGTAATCAAGTTGTGATAGTCACAAAGGGATGTGCATAAATGCACGAAAGAAGGAAATTTCATCACGGTCAATTTATTTTGAATGTGAGCTTGCAAATTTTCAACAAACAACTTTTGGAGATGTGAATTAGGAATCTTGACATCTACTTGAGCATACAATGACTGATAGAGTGAAATAAAATCAGTTACTTTTTCATCCATATTTTGTTTACACCTCATTAAATCATCCATTGTATTTTTGGTAGTCATATGGACTTGGAAATGACTTATAAAGGCATAAAAAAGTTCATTAAATGGACGAATTGAATGATTGGGTAAAGAGGAAAACCACTCCAAGGTAGTATCCTTTAAAGTCCTAGGAAACAGTTTGGCTAACAATTTATCATTAAGGAAAAAATCACTGCATAAGGTGGTATAGGAAATGACATGGTTAGTAGTGTCTCCTTTGCCTCCACACTTCTCAAACCTAGGCATCTCAATTCCTTGTGGCATCAGTTTTCTTAAGATTTCCAAAGATAATGGACTGCTACAAACATAATAGGTGGGTGGTGCATTTTGGCTTTGGTTTATGGTAGATATTTTTTGTTGCATGGAATAAATAGTGTGAAAAAGTTACATGATGAGGGGATCAGTATAAGTGGTATAGGGTGGAAGAGAGAGTGGTTATGGAGTGTATGTAGTGTTAGGATAAGTGAAGGGGACACTAATAGGGGTGAAGGTAATGGAAGATGGAACATTCAATGCCACAAAAGAACTAGGAATGCTAGTTGGAATAGAGAAAGAAGGAGTCACATGACTAACCTATTTCATGGTTGTTGTAACTTGAGGAGTGGTATAGGTGGGTATGGATGCTACAATTGAAGGAGGAATATGAGATCCTCCTTGGCTAACCACAGTGTTTGTTGGTTGAGATGTGCTAGTATGTTTTTGACATATCTCAACAAGTTGTTTCATAACATCTAAGCCCTCATCACTTTCGAGCATTTGATGGATGTTGTCTATAGCAGGAATCATAGTGGTTGAAATTTTTTCAAGACACGAGTTTTGTTGCAAATATGCTAAATCTTCATGAAAGTTAATGAATTTGTCTTGCAAAATGTGATCATTTGATGTGTCAATTTGCATGCTATTGGTAGGCACAGTATTGCTAAAGGTAGTGTCCATGCCTAATGCACTATTATCAATACCAGGAGTAGTAGCTCAAGACAACCCAAGATCCACAATGAGTTTGTTATTGTGGGATGCCATGAGTTGTGAACTTCTTCTCACTAAAGTATTATCAATAGGGTACCAAACACTCATGCAAAGGTTACTAAAGGTGGGGTGGATGCAAATGAAATGCAAACTAGGAGCAATAAAATGAAAATAATAGAAATTTAGTAAACTAAAATAGGAATGCAGTAACAAAAAATAGAAATGTAGAAAACATTGTGAAAATGACATAAATTACTGGGAAAAAAGTGCAACTGGACTGATTCGCCCATGGTGGCGAATGAGTCCAGGGGTGAATTTTTTTTTGATTTTTCAAAAATTTGACATGCAATTTGATGATTTTTAGATGCACAAATGCAACTACAATATGAAAATGTAGAATTTTAGTGTGTTTGAATTATTTGAAATGAAAAAATGAAAGCTATATGATGTTTTCACTAATGCAATTTTTTGAAAACCCTAGGATGTAAAACAATGCAAAAGCTAATGCAATGAGTCCTAGGATGTAATTCTAGATGTAAATTAGAAAATTAATGTTCAAAATGCAAGTTCACCAAAATGAACCATAGATTTTTAGGTGTAAGGATGCTATGACTCTCTTGCTCAATTAGGATTTTTCACCTGAAGGAGAGAGATAGACCCCAAAAAATCTAGGTGGTTCACCCAAACTAATACAAGTACAATGAAAATATGCCTAAATGTAACAAAATGATAAAATGGATTGATTATTTATGCAAAACCTAAGAAATATGAAGTTTTTGAAAACATGGTGTGATATGCAAAAATGAACTAGAAACATTAAAAAATGAAAACAAAACTTAATGAGACCGAATGGAGTGTAGCTAGAGATAAAATGTTGATGCTAGAAGGTTCTGGAATGTTTCAAAAATTACTGTTGATGACCATTGGGACTCATTTTCCATAGGTGGCAAATTAGTCTTGCTTCTGGTAAATTCTGTTGAAACAAGTTTCAAAGTGTCGGTAGTTGAAAACCTTAGAAAACACTTCCTCCAACATAGCAGTGGGACTAATTCGCCACAGATGGTGAATTATTCCACCTATAGAAATCTACAAATTCTAAAGTCAACTTCATGGGTCCAGATCTATACTTGTCTACTTATTGGGTTGACATATTCAAATCTATAGAAAATGGGCTTAATGATGTCTGCAAGCTTGAATTAGGTCTTTGTTGACTTGAATAGCTTTGATGACTTTTTGACCACTTTTCAACACCTATCCCTTTGAAAAATCTGCCTACAAGATCTGCAAACACACATGAAAAGAGGGGAAAATGGTGAAGGGTTAGAGTATAGAGGTTTGCCTTGGTCAAACCCCACTTTGGTAATCAAACCCTATGAAATGAAATGAAATGAAATAAGAAAGGAATGATGAAAAAATAACATGCAAGTGTCATGAACTCACCAAACCCTTGTTGTTGAAGTATGAAGATATGTCAATGGCTGCTCCAAGATGCTTGATAATTGCTTGATTGAATGATGCTGTGATGCTTAAATGCTTGAATGTATGTGATGATTAAGTGAGTAGGATGAATGAGTGACTGGGGGTCAAAATAGATAGAAAAACACTTATTTATACACACTTATGCCCTAATTTCTTGAAAATACATCACAAGCCGACCTAAGACCTCTTAATGAATAAAAACTCGAAAGAAATTTGAAATTATTTTGAATTTTGTGCCAAGAGGGACTCATTTTCCACCCATGGAAATAGGTCCCACTCAAGGAATGCAAGTGGGTGTCGGGGATTAAGTTGTATTTAATAATGTTTGTCAGGTTTGTATTCAAAAATACACTTAATTAAGTCCTATAAGTGCATAAAGGGGCCAAATAAATCATAAGAAAGGTGTATTTCGTGGTAAAAAGTCTAGAAAAGCATGAAAGTTTGTTATAAGAATTTACAATACTTTAGAATAAGACTTGGTAAGGGATAAAAAGGGAATATTTAGATGAATTATAATAAGAAGAGTCTACAAAAGTGTAGAAATGTGTTACAACACTTCACAACACCCTTACAAGACATCATAAAGTCTAAATAATTTGAATATTCAAGACCTAATGTGAATGTATAAGTCACATTACAACATTAAATCTAAGCAAAATAGGCCAGGAATCATAGGAAAAAGACCTAAATGACCATGAAAATGTCCAAAGATCCATTTTTCTATGGTACAGATAGGTCACTATGTTTCAAGATGTCCAAACAAAGCTTTTAATGACAAGAACAAGGGAAAAAAAGGTAAAGCAATCAAGAAAAAATATTGTGTTAGAGAAGATGCCAGTATATCTGATGATGAATATGATTATGGGGATGATGAATATAGTGAATTCTTGTTCATGGCTATTAAAGATGAAACTAATTCTGCTAAGTTTGAGATATGTGTGAAGGAAAGTGCTCCTAAAATAGGTCACAATGCTATGGTGAATGCTCTTCATGGTAGAAAGGAGAAGAACTACTGGATCATTGACAATGGATGCTCAAATATGACACATGACAAAATTAAGTTTGTTAAACTTGAGAAATATGAAGGAGGTCTAGTTAAGTTTGGTGATGACACATTTACTAAGATATGTGGAAAAGGTTCTATCAGTTTGATGGCAAGCATAATAGAAATGATGCTCTTTATGTTTAGGGTTTGAGACATGACCTCTTGAGTGTTGGGAAAATGTCTAGAAAAGGATATAGTCTTATGTTTTGGGATGATGGATGTGAGATCAGAAAAAGCCCCAAAATTGTGGTTACTACTGGAAGGACAAATGGAAATTTTTATCACCTTAAAGGTGCTGATGGTCACTGCTTTATGACTCAGATTAATGAAATTTGGCTATGGCATCGAAGGATGTGTCATATTAATTTTGATTTCCTAGTGAGGATCAATTTAGTTCAAGTTGTGAGAGACTTTCCAAGGATTACAAAGCCCATTAATGCTTTCTGCAAGGAATGTCAAATTGGGAATCAAGCAAGAAGAAGTTTCAAAGTCAAAGAGCAATCTACTACTAAACTGTTGGAATCAGTGCACATATAACTTCTATGACTCTCTTGCTCAATTAGGATTTTTCACCTGAAGGAGAGAGATAGACCCCAAAAAATCTAGGTGGTTCACCCAAACTAATACAAGTACAATGAAAATATGCCTAAATGTAACAAAATGATAAAATGGATTGATTATTTATGCAAAACCTAAGAAATATGAAGTTTTTGAAAACATGGTGTGATATGCAAAAATGAACTAGAAACATTAAAAAATGAAAACAAAACTTAATGAGACCGAATGGAGTGTAGCTAGAGATAAAATGTTGATGCTAGAAGGTTCTGGAATGTTTCAAAAATTACTGTTGATGACCATTGGGACTCATTTTCCATAGGTGGCAAATTAGTCTTGCTTCTGGTAAATTCTGTTGAAACAAGTTTCAAAGTGTCGGTAGTTGAAAACCTTAGAAAACACTTCCTCCAACATAGCAGTGGGACTAATTCGCCACAGATGGTGAATTATTCCACCTATAGAAATCTACAAATTCTAAAGTCAACTTCATGGGTCCAGATCTATACTTGTCTACTTATTGGGTTGACATATTCAAATCTATAGAAAATGGGCTTAATGATGTCTGCAAGCTTGAATTAGGTCTTTGTTGACTTGAATAGCTTTGATGACTTTTTGACCACTTTTCAACACCTATCCCTTTGAAAAATCTGCCTACAAGATCTGCAAACACACATGAAAAGAGGGGAAAATGGTGAAGGGTTAGAGTATAGAGGTTTGCCTTGGTCAAACCCCACTTTGGTAATCAAACCCTATGAAATGAAATGAAATGAAATAAGAAAGGAATGATGAAAAAATAACATGCAAGTGTCATGAACTCACCAAACCCTTGTTGTTGAAGTATGAAGATATGTCAATGGCTGCTCCAAGATGCTTGATAATTGCTTGATTGAATGATGCTGTGATGCTTAAATGCTTGAATGTATGTGATGATTAAGTGAGTAGGATGAATGAGTGACTGGGGGTCAAAATAGATAGAAAAACACTTATTTATACACACTTATGCCCTAATTTCTTGAAAATACATCACAAGCCGACCTAAGACCTCTTAATGAATAAAAACTCGAAAGAAATTTGAAATTATTTTGAATTTTGTGCCAAGAGGGACTCATTTTCCACCCATGGCAAATAGGTCCCACTCAAGGAATGCAAGTGGGTGTCGGGGATTAAGTTGTATTTAATAATGTTTGTCAGGTTTGTATTCAAAAATACACTTAATTAAGTCCTATAAGTGCATAAAGGGGCCAAATAAATCATAAGAAAGGTGTATTTCGTGGTAAAAAGTCTAGAAAAGCATGAAAGTTTGTTATAAGAATTTACAATACTTTAGAATAAGACTTGGTAAGGGATAAAAAGGGAATATTTAGATGAATTATAATAAGAAGAGTCTAGAAAAGTGTAGAAATGTGTTACAACACTTCACAACACCCTTACAAGACATCATAAAGTCTAAATAATTTGAATATTCAAGACCTAATGTGAATGTATAAGTCACATTACAACATTAAATCTAAGCAAAATAGGCCAGGAATCATAGGAAAAAGACCTAAATGACCATGAAAATGTCCAAAGATCCATTTTTCTATGGTACAGATAGGTCACTATGTTTCAAGATGTCCAAACAAAGCTTTTAATGACAAGAACAAGGGAAAAAAAGGTAAAGCAATCAAGAAAAAATATTGTGTTAGAGAAGATGCCAGTATATCTGATGATGAATATGATTATGGGGATGATGAATATAGTGAATTCTTGTTCATGGCTATTAAAGATGAAACTAATTCTGCTAAGTTTGAGATATGTGTGAAGGAAAGTGCTCCTAAAATAGGTCACAATGCTATGGTGAATGCTCTTCATGGTAGAAAGGAGAAGAACTACTGGATCATTGACAATGGATGCTCAAATATGACACATGACAAAATTAAGTTTGTTAAACTTGAGAAATATGAAGGAGGTCTAGTTAAGTTTGGTGATGACACATTTACTAAGATATGTGGAAAAGGTTCTATCAGTTTGATGGCAAGCATAATAGAAATGATGCTCTTTATGTTTAGGGTTTGAGACATAACCTCTTGAGTGTTGGGAAAATGTCTAGAAAAGGATATAGTCTTATGTTTTGGGATGATGGATGTGAGATCAGAAAAAGCCCCAAAATTGTGGTTACTACTGGAAGGACAAATGGAAATTTTTATCACCTTAAAGGTGCTGATGGTCACTGCTTTATGACTCAGATTAATGAAATTTGGCTATGGCATCGAAGGATGTGTCATATTAATTTTGATTTCCTAGTGAGGATCAATTTAGTTCAAGTTGTGAGAGACTTTCCAAGGATTACAAAGCCCATTAATGCTTTCTGCAAGGAATGTCAAATTGGGAATCAAGCAAGAAGAAGTTTCAAAGTCAAAGAGCAATCTACTACTAAACTGTTGGAATCAGTGCACATATAACTTCTATGACTCTCTTGCTCAATTAGGATTTTTCACCTGAAGGAGAGAGATAGACCCCAAAAAATCTAGGTGGTTCACCCAAACTAATACAAGTACAATGAAAATATGCCTAAATGTAACAAAATGATAAAATGGATTGATTATTTATGCAAAACCTAAGAAATATGAAGTTTTTGAAAACATGGTGTGATATGCAAAAATGAACTAGAAACATTAAAAAATGAAAACAAAACTTAATGAGACCGAATGGAGTGTAGCTAGAGATAAAATGTTGATGCTAGAAGGTTCTGGAATGTTTCAAAAATTACTGTTGATGACCATTGGGACTCATTTTCCATAGGTGGCAAATTAGTCTTGCTTCTGGTAAATTCTGTTGAAACAAGTTTCAGAGTGTCGGTAGTTGAAAACCTTAGAAAACACTTCCTCCAACATAGCAGTGGGACTAATTCGCCATAGATGGTGAATTATTCCACCTATAGAAATCTACAAATTCTAAAGTCAACTTCGTGGGTCCAGATCTATACTTGTCTACTTATTGGGTTGACATATTCAAATCTATAGAAAATGGGCTTAATGATGTCTGCAAGCTTGAATTAGGTCTTTGTTGACTTGAATAGATTTGATGACTTTTTGACCACTTTTCAACACCTATCCCTTTGAAAAATCTGCCTACAAGATCTGCAAACACACATGAAAAGAGGGGAAAATGGTTAAGGGTTAGAGTATAGAGGTTTTCCTTGGTCAAACCCCACTTTGGTAATCAAACCCTATGAAATGAAATGAAATGAAATAAGAAAGGAATGATGAAAAAATAACATGCAAGTGTCATGAACTCACCAAACCCTTGTTGTTGAAGTATGAAGATATGTCAATGGCTGCTCCAAGATGCTTGATAATTGCTTGATTGAATGATGCTGTGATGCTTAAATGCTTGAATGTATGTGATGATTAAGTGAGTAGGATGAATGAGTGAATGGGGGTCAAAATAGATAGAAAAACACTTATTTATACACACTTATGCCCTAATTTCTTGAAAATACATCACAAGCCGACCTAAGACCTCTTAATGAATAAAAACTCGAAAGAAATTTGAAATTATTTTGAATTTTGTGCCAAGAGGGACTCATTTTCCACCCATGGCAAATAGGTGCCACTCAAGGAATGCAAGTGGGTGTCGGGGATTAAGTTGTATTTAATAATGTTTGTCAGGTTTGTATTCAAAAATACACTTAATTAAGTCCTATAAGTGCATAAAGGGGCCAAATAAATCATAAGAAAGGTGTATTTCATGGTAAAAAGTCTAGAAAAGCATGAAAGTTTGTTATAAGAATTTACAATACTTTAGAATAAGACTTGGTAAGGGATAAAAAGGGAATATTTAGATGAATTATAATAAGAAGAGTCTAGAAAAGTGTAGAAATGTGTTACAGCACTTCACAACACCCTTACAAGACATCATAAAGTCTAAATAATTTGAATATTCAAGACCTAGTGTGAATGTATAAGTCACATTACAACATTAAATCTAAGCAAAATAGGCCAGGAATCATAGGAAAAAGACCTAAATGACCATGAAAATGTCCAAAGATCCATTTTTCTATGGTACAGATAGGTCACTATGTTTCAAGATGTCCAAACAAAGCTTTTAATGACAAGAACAAGGGAAAAAAAGGTAAAGCAATCAGAAAATATTGTGTTAAGAGAAGATGCCCGATTATATCATTGATGAATATGATTATGGGGATGATGAAGATAGTGAATGCTTGATCATGACTCTTAAAGATGAAACTAATTCTGCTAACTCTGAGAGGTGTGCAAAGGATAGTGCTTCGGAAATAGGTCACAATGCTATGGTGAATGCTCTTCATGCTAGAAAGGAGAAGAACTACTGGATCATTGACAATGGATGCTCAAATATGACACATGACAAAATTAAGTTTGTTAAACTTGAGAAATATGAAGGAGGTCTAGTTAAGTTTGGTGATGACACATTTACTAAGATATGTTGAAAAGGTTCTATCAGTTTGATGGCAAGCATAATAGAAATGATGCTCTTTATGTTTAGGGTTTGAGACATAACCTCTTGAGTGTTGGGAAAATGTCTAGAAAAGGATATAGTCTTATGTTTTGGGATGATGGATGTGAGATCAGAAAAAGCCCCAAAATTGTGGTTACTACTGGAAGGACAAATGGAAATTTTTATCACCTTAAAGGTGCTGATGGTCACTGCTTTATGACTCAGATTAATGAAATTTGGCTATGGCATAGAAGGATGTGTCATATTAATTTTGATTTCCTAGTGAGGATCAATTTAGTTCAAGTTGTGAGAGACTTTCCAAGGATTACAAAGCCCATTAATGCTTTCTGCAAGGAATGTCAAATTGGGAATCAAGCAAGAAGAAGTTTCAAAGTCAAAGAGCAATCTACTACTAAACTGTTGGAATCAGTGCACATATACTTCTATGACTCTCTTGCTCAATTAGGATTTTTCACCTGAAGGAGAGAGATAGACCCCAAAAAATCTAGGTGGTTCACCCAAACTAATACAAGTACAATGAAAATATGCCTAAATGTAACAAAATGATAAAATGGATTGATTATTTATGCAAAACCTAAGAAATATGAAGTTTTTGAAAACATGGTGTGATATGCAAAAATGAACTAGAAACATTAAAAAATGAAAACAAAACTTAATGAGACCGAATGGAGTGTAGCTAGAGATAAAATGTTGATGCTAGAAGGTTCTGGAATGTTTCAAAAATTACTGTTGATGACCATTGGGACTCATTTTCCATAGGTGGCAAATTAGTCTTGCTTCTGGTAAATTCTGTTGAAACAAGTTTCAAAGTGTCGGTAGTTGAAAACCTTAGAAAACACTTCCTCCAACATAGCAGTGGGACTAATTCGCCACAGATGGTGAATTATTCCACCTATAGAAATCTACAAATTCTAAAGTCAACTTCATGGGTCCAGATCTATACTTGTCTACTTATTGGGTTGACATATTCAAATCTATAGAAAATGGGCTTAATGATGTCTGCAAGCTTGAATTAGGTCTTTGTTGACTTGAATAGCTTTGATGACTTTTTGACCACTTTTCAACACCTATCCCTTTGAAAAATCTGCCTACAAGATCTGCAAACACACATGAAAAGAGGGGAAAATGGTGAAGGGTTAGAGTATAGAGGTTTGCCTTGGTCAAACCCCACTTTGGTAATCAAACCCTATGAAATGAAATGAAATGAAATAAGAAAGGAATGATGAAAAAATAACATGCAAGTGTCATGAACTCACCAAACCCTTGTTGTTGAAGTATGAAGATATGTCAATGGCTGCTCCAAGATGCTTGATAATTGCTTGATTGAATGATGCTGTGATGCTTAAATGCTTGAATGTATGTGATGATTAAGTGAGTAGGATGAATGAGTGACTGGGGGTCAAAATAGATAGAAAAACACTTATTTATACACACTTATGCCCTAATTTCTTGAAAATACATCACAAGCCGACCTAAGACCTCTTAATGAATAAAAACTCGAAAGAAATTTGAAATTATTTTGAATTTTGTGCCAAGAGGGACTCATTTTCCACCCATGGCAAATAGGTCCCACTCAAGGAATGCAAGTGGGTGTCGGGGATTAAGTTGTATTTAATAATGTTTGTCAGGTTTGTATTCAAAAATACACTTAATTAAGTCCTATAAGTGCATAAAGGGAGCCAAATAAATCATAAAGAAAGGTGTATTTAGAGTGAGTAAAAAGTCTAGAAAAGCTTATGAGAAAGTTTGTTATAAGGTACACAATACTTTAGAATATATAAGACTTATTAAGGGAATAAAAAGGGAATATTTAGATGAATTATAATAAGAAGAGTCTACAAAAGTGTAGAAATGTGTTACAGCACTTCACAACACCCTTACAAGACATCATAAAAGTCTAAATAATTTGAATATTCAAGACACAATGTGAATGTATAAGTCACATTACAACTGATAGAAATCTAAAGCAAAATAGGCGGGGAATCATGGGAAAAAGACCTAAATGACAAAGCTGAAATCATCCGAGAATCCATTTTTTCTATGATGCAGGATAGTCACTATATTCAAGATAATCCAAGAAACAAAGCTTTTAATGAGCAAGAACAAAGGGAAAAAGATAGAAAACAATCAAGAAAAATATTGTGTTAGAAGATGCAGTATATCCTGATGATGATGAGAATATGATTATGGGAATGATGAATATAGTGAATTCTTGTTCATGGCTATTAAAGATGAAACTAATTCTGCTAAGTTTGAGATATGTGTGAAGGAAAGTGCTCCTAAAATAGGTCACAATGCTATGGTGAATGCTCTTCATGCTAGAAAGGAGAAGAACTACTGGATCATTGACAATGGATGCTCAAATATGACACATGACAAAATTAAGTTTGTTAAACTTGAGAAATATGAAGGAGGTCTAGTTAAGTTTGGTGATGACACATTTACTAAGATATGTGGAAAAGGTTCTATCAGTTTGATGGCAAGCATAATAGAAATGATGCTCTTTATGTTTAGGGTTTGAGACATGACCTCTTGAGTGTTGGGAAAATGTCTAGAAAAGGATATAGTCTTATGTTTTGGGATGATGGATGTGAGATCAGAAAAAGCCCCAAAATTGTGGTTACTACTGGAAGGACAAATGGAAATTTTTATCACCTTAAAGGTGCTGATGGTCACTGCTTTATGACTCAGATTAATGAAATTTGGCTATGGCATCGAAGGATGTGTCATATTAATTTTGATTTCCTAGTGAGGATCAATTTAGTTCAAGTTGTGAGAGACTTTCCAAGGATTACAAAGCCCATTAATGCTTTCTGCAAGGAATGTCAAATTGGGAATCAAGCAAGAAGAAGTTTCAAAGTCAAAGAGCAATCTACTACTAAACTGTTGGAATCAGTGCACATATAACTTCTATGACTCTCTTGCTCAATTAGGATTTTTCACCTGAAGGAGAGAGATAGACCCCAAAAAATCTAGGTGGTTCACCCAAACTAATACAAGTACAATGAAAATATGCCTAAATGTAACAAAATGATAAAATGGATTGATTATTTATGCAAAACCTAAGAAATATGAAGTTTTTGAAAACATGGTGTGATATGCAAAAATGAACTAGAAACGATAAAAATGAAAACAAAACTTAATGAGGAGCCACAGAATGGAGTGTAGCTAAATAAAAAAAAATGTTGATGCTAGAAGGTTAAGGAATGTTTCAAAAGTGCTTGGTGATGACCATTGGGACTCATTTTCCATAGGTGGCAGGTAAGTCTTGCATTAAGTGCAATTTGAAACAAGTTTCAGAAATTATTGATGGTTGTGAAGCCTTAGAAAACACTTCCTCCAACATGAGTGGGACTAATTAGCCTGAGATGGTGAATTATTCCCACCTATAAAATCACGAAATGCAAAAGTCAACTCTATGGATTCAAATCTATACTTGTCTACTTGTTGGGTTGACTGATTCAAATCTATAGAAAATGGGTTGACTGATGTCTCCAAGCTTGAATTAGGTCTTTGTTGACTTGAATAGCTTTGATTAATTGTTGGCCACTTTTCAACACCTATCCCTTTGAAAAATCTGCCTACAAGATCTGCAAACACACATGAAAAGAGGGGAAAATGGTGAAGGGTTAGAGTATAGAGGTTTGCCTTGGTCAAACCCCACATTGGTAATCAAACCCTATGAAATGAAATGAAATGAAATAAGAAAGGAATGATGAAAAATAAACGTACAGGGTATTAGACTCACCAAACCCTTGTTGTTGAAGTATGAAGATATGTCAATGGTTTGCTCAAGATGCTTGATAATTGTGATTGAATGATGCTTTGTGATGCTTAAATGCTTGAATGTGATGATTAAGTGGGCAGTTAAGATAGTGGTAGGGGGTCAAAATAGATAGAAAAACACTTATTTATACACACTTATGCCCTAATTTCTTGAAAATACATCACAAGCCGACCTAAGACCTCTTAATGAATAAAAACTCGAAAGAAATTTGAAATTATTTTGAATTTTGTGCCAAGAGGGACTCATTTTCCACCCATGGCAAATAGGTCCCACTCAAGGAATGCAAGTGGGTGTCGGGGATTAAGTTGTATTTAATAATGTTTGTCAGGTTTGTATTCAAAAATACACTTAATTAAGTCCTATAAGTGCATAAAGGGGCCAAATAAATCATAAGAAAGGTGTATTTCGTGGTAAAAAGTCTAGAAAAGCATGAAAGTTTGTTATAAGAATTTACAATACTTTAGAATAAGACTTGGTAAGGGATAAAAAGGGAATATTTAGATGAATTATAATAAGAAGAGTCTACAAAAGTGTAGAAATGTGTTACAACACTTCACAACACCCTTACAAGACATCATAAAGTCTAAATAATTTGAATATTCAAGACCTAATGTGAATGTATAAGTCACATTACAACATTAAATCTAAGCAAAATAGGCCAGGAATCATAGGAAAAAGACCTAAATGACCATGAAAATGTCCAAAGATCCATTTTTTCTGTAGATACAGAATGGAGTCATATTTCAAGATGTCCAAACAAAGCTTTTTAATGACAAGAACAAAGGGGAAAAAAAGGTAAAGCAATAGAAAAATATTGTGTTAGAGAAGATGCTAGTATATCTGATGATGAATCTGATTATGGGGATGATGAAGATAGTAAATGCTTGTTCATGGCTATTAAATATGGAACTAATTCTACCAACTTTGAGAGATGTGTGAAGGAAAGTGCTCCTAAAATAGATCACAATGCTATAGTGGCCACTCTTCATGGTAGACAGGAGAAGAATTACTAGATTATTGATAGTGGATGCTCAAATCATATGATCAGTGACAAAATTAAGTTTGTTAAACTTGAAAAATGTGAAGGAGATCTAGTTAAGTTTAGTGATGATACATTTACTAAGATATGTGGAAAAGGTTCTGCTCAGGTTTGATGCTTAAACATAATAGAAATGATGCTCTTTATGTTAAGGGTTTAAGGCATAACCTCTTGAGTGTTGGAAAAATGTGTAGCAAAGGATATAGTCTTATGTTTCAACATGATGGATGTGAGGTCAAAAAAGGCTTTGGAACTGTGGTTGCTGCTAGAAGAAAGATAGATGGAAATGTGTATTAGCTTAAAGGTGTTGATGGCCATTGCTTTATGACTCAGATTAATGAAATTTGGCTATGGCATCGGAAGGATGTGTCATATTAATTTTGATTTCCTAGTGAGGATCAATTTAGTTCAAGTTGTGAGAGACTTTCCAAGGATTACAAAGCCCATTAATGCTTTCTGCAAGGAATGTCAAATTGGGAATCAAGCAAGAAGAAGTTTCAAAGTCAAAGAGCAATCTACTACTAAACTGTTGGAATCAGTGCACATATAACTTCTATGACTCTCTTGCTCAATTAGGATTTTTCACCTGAAGGAGAGAGATAGACCCCAAAAAATCTAGGTGGTTCACCCAAACTAATACAAGTACAATGAAAATATGCCTAAATGTAACAAAATGATAAAATGGATTGATTATTTATGCAAAACCTAAGAAATATGAAGTTTTTGAAAACATGGTGTGATATGCAAAAATGAACTAGAAACATTAAAAAATGAAAACAAAACTTAATGAGACCGAATGGAGTGTAGCTAGAGATAAAATGTTGATGCTAGAAGGTTCTGGAATGTTTCAAAAATTACTGTTGATGACCATTGGGACTCATTTTCCATAGGTGGCAAATTAGTCTTGCTTCTGGTAAATTCTGTTGAAACAAGTTTCAAAGTGTCGGTAGTTGAAAACCTTAGAAAACACTTCCTCCAACATAGCAGTGGGACTAATTCGCCACAGATGGTGAATTATTCCACCTATAGAAATCTACAAATTCTAAAGTCAACTTCATGGGTCCAGATCTATACTTGTCTACTTATTGGGTTGACATATTCAAATCTATAGAAAATGGGCTTAATGATGTCTGCAAGCTTGAATTAGGTCTTTGTTGACTTGAATAGCTTTGATGACTTTTTGACCACTTTTCAACACCTATCCCTTTGAAAAATCTGCCTACAAGATCTGCAAACACACATGAAAAGAGGGGAAAATGGTGAAGGGTTAGAGTATAGAGGTTTGCCTTGGTCAAACCCCACTTTGGTAATCAAACCCTATGAAATGAAATGAAATGAAATAAGAAAGGAATGATGAAAAAATAACATGCAAGTGTCATGAACTCACCAAACCCTTGTTGTTGAAGTATGAAGATATGTCAATGGCTGCTCCAAGATGCTTGATAATTGCTTGATTGAATGATGCTGTGATGCTTAAATGCTTGAATGTATGTGATGATTAAGTGAGTAGGATGAATGAGTGACTGGGGGTCAAAATAGATAGAAAAACACTTATACACACTTATGCCCTAATTTCTTGAAAATACATCACAAGCCGACCTAAGACCTCTTAATGAATAAAAACTTCGAAAGAAATTTGAAATTATTTTGAATTTTGTGCCAAGAGGGACTCATTTTCCACCCATGGCAAATGGGTCCCACTCAAGGAATGCAAGTGGGTAAAGGGATTAAGTTGTATTTAATGTTGTTTGTCAGGTTTGTATTCAAAAATACACTTAATTAAGTCCTATAAGTGCATAAAGGGGCCAAATAAATCATAAGAAAGGTGTATTTCGTGGTAAAAAGTCTAGAAAAGCATGAAAGTTTGTTATAAGAATTTACAATACTTTAGAATAAGACTTGGTAAAGGGATAAAAAGGGAATATTTAGATGAATTATAATAAGAAGAGTCTACAAAAGTGTAGAAATGTGTTACAACACTTCACAACACCCTTACAAGACATCATAAAGTCTAAATAATTTGAATATTCAAGACCTAATGTGAATGTATAAGTCACATTACAACATTAAATCTAAGCAAAATAGGCCAGGAATCATAGGAAAAAGACCTAAATGACCATGAAAATGTCCAAAGATCCATTTTTCTATGGTACAGATAGGTCACTATGTTTCAAGATGTCCAAACAAAGCTTTTAATGACAAGAACAAGGGAAAAAAAGGTAAAGCAATCAAGAAAAAATATTGTGTTAGAGAAGATGCCAGTATATCTGATGATGAATATGATTATGGGGATGATGAATATAGTGAATTCTTGTTCATGGCTATTAAAGATGAAACTAATTCTGCTAAGTTTGAGATATGTGTGAAGGAAAGTGCTCCTAAAATAGGTCACAATGCTATGGTGAATGCTCTTCATGCTAGAAAGGAGAAGAACTACTGGATCATTGACAATGGATGCTCAAATATGACACATGACAAAATTAAGTTTGTTAAACTTGAGAAATATGAAGGAGGTCTAGTTAAGTTTGGTGATGACACATTTACTAAGATATGTTGAAAAGGTTCTATCAGTTTGATGGCAAGCATAATAGAAATGATGCTCTTTATGTTTAGGGTTTGAGACATAACCTCTTGAGTGTTGGGAAAATGTCTAGAAAAGGATATAGTCTTATGTTTTGGGATGATGGATGTGAGATCAGAAAAAGCCCCAAAATTGTGGTTACTACTGGAAGGACAAATGGAAATTTTTATCACCTTAAAGGTGCTGATGGTCACTGCTTTATGACTCAGATTAATGAAATTTGGCTATGGCATCGAAGGATGTGTCATATTAATTTTGATTTCCTAGTGAGGATCAATTTAGTTCAAGTTGTGAGAGACTTTCCAAGGATTACAAAGCCCATTAATGCTTTCTGCAAGGAATGTCAAATTGGGAATCAAGCAAGAAGAAGTTTCAAAGTCAAAGAGCAATCTACTACTAAACTGTTGGAATCAGTGCACATATAACTTTGTGGTCTTACCAGTGTAAGAAGTCTTCAAGGTGACAAGTATTTCATTCTATTGATTGGTGATTGTTCTAGAATGACATGGGTTACTTCTCTCAAAGAGAAATCAAAGGCTCTAGATAAGTTTAAAGTATTCAAAGTCATGGTTGAGAATGAAATAGATATGAAAATAAAGTGTTTGAGGTCTAACAGAGGTGGAGAGTTCACCTCTAATGAGTTTAACATTTTTTATGAGAATCATGGGATAAAGAGGCATTTATCTACCCCTAGACTCCTTAGCAAAATAGAGTGGTTGAAATAAATAATAGGATTGTTTAGAAGCTGCAAGAACAATGATTAAATAGGAAAACCTACAAGAAGTTTTTAGGAGAGAAGCAATTCATACTGTTGTTTACATTCTTACAGATTTCAAGCAAGAGTAAACATTGCAAAGACTCCCTATGAGTTATGGTATGGAAGGATTCCTATTGTCAAATACTTTAGAGTGTTTGGAAGCAAATGCTATATCAGAAGAGATGAAGAAAACTTAGGAAAGTTTGATACAAGATTTGATGAAGGTATCTTTCTTGGATATTCTACAAGAAGCAAAGCTTACTAGTGCTACAACAAGAGATTGAAAAAGATTATTGTAAGTGAAAATGTTAAAGTGGATGAAGACTTACAAAATAATTTTGTGGTAATAGATTGATATGAATTAGATGAGTCTTCTTGCAGAGAAAATGGCAAAGATGAAGATAAGGAAAAAGAAGTTCAGATTGAAGAGGGAGAAGCTCCAAAAAGGATCCCTAAGACTCCTAAGCATGTGAAAAAGAATCATTCTAAAGATCAGATCATTGGTGACAAAGGAAAGGTGTGTTGAAAAGAAGAAAAGTTGTTATGCTTAAAGAATAGGTAAATCTATGTTTTCCCTCTAAAGTTGAACCTAAAACAGTGATTAAAACATGCAAGGATGAGTATTGGATCAAGGCTATGGAAGAAGAACTAATGTAGATTGAGAAGAATCAGACTTGGGAACCTATCCCAAGACCAAAAAAAAAGAATGTGATTGGAACTAAGTGGGTATTTAAGAACAAACTAAATGAGAATGGAGAAGTGGTAAGAAACAAGGAAAGAGAAAGTGTAAGGGCTACTCACAAGTAGAAGAAATACATTTTGAGGAGACTTTAGCTTCGGTGGCAAGTATGGAAGCTATCAAGATTTTTTTGGATTTTGCAGCACATAAATATTTCAAAGTATATTAGATGGATGTGAAGTCTACTTTCTTGAATGGTGAATTGGAAGAAGAGGTATACATTGAACAACCAAAAGGATTTCAGTTATCATATAAACCAGATAGGATCTACAGATTGAAAAAGCCATTATATGGATTGAAGCAAGCTCCCAAATCTTGGTATGCAAGGTTGGATAGGTACTTGATACAACAACGATTCAATAAAGGTATTGTAGATAGTAATCTCTACTTCAAAGTTGAAAAATACCAAATATTGATTGTGGTTGTGTGTGTTGATGATATAAATTTTTGGAGGAAATGAAGCTATGTGTAAGAGATTTGTAGAAGAGATGTAGAAATAATTTTAGATTTCTATGTTTGGGGAGATGAATTTCTTGGGCTACAAATCAATCAAACAAAAAAGGGTATATTCATTTCACAATCAAAGTATGTCAAGGAAATGTTGAAGAAGTTTGGAATGGAAGATTCTAAACTAGTATGTACCCCTATGGTTCCTAGTTGCAAGCTAAGTAAGAATGATGAATCTCTTAAGGTTGATTAGAACAAATATAGATCAATGATTGGAGGACTGCTATATCTAATTGCTATTAGACTGGATATCATGCATGCAGTTTCTCTTGTGGCTAGATTTCAAGAAGATGCTAAAGAGTCACATGTTGTAGCAGTGAAGAGGATATTCAAATACTTGAAGGGAACTTTGAAACATGGTTTTTGGTATCTAAAGGATGTTGATTTTTCTCTAAGTGATTATACAAATATAGATTGCAAAGGATGTGTTGATTAAAGGAAAATTACAAGCCATAGTGAATTCTTTCTTGGATTCAGATTGGTGTCTTGGTTAAGCAAGAAATAAGATTCAATATCTTTATCTACTACAAATACAGAATATATTGCATCATCATCTTGTTACACACAGGTGTTCTGGATGAAGCAAACCTTGAAGGATATCAGAGTTGCATATGATAAACTAGTTTCTATCTTCTGTGACAATACAAGTACTATTAAAATTTCAAAGAATTCGATGATGCACTCAAGGAAAAAACATATCTCAATTTTCTATGACTTTTTGAGAGAGAAGTTTGTAGAGAATGAAGTGAATCTTGAGTATGTACCTACAAAGGATTAGGTTGTCGATATATTCACTAAGGCTCTTCCTAAGGATACTTTTGAGTATCTTCAAGAGAAGTTAGGGGTCATTATCCCTCCTTTGAACTAGATGTATATGTGTATGCATTAGTCTAGTGGATTTCAAGATTCATTCCTTATTTTGGATTGATGATTAGAGGCTACCTCGTAGGACGATTAGGTATTTATTTGTTGGTTGTTGTAGTCAAGGGGAGTTAGTGTTGGTGCAAGTTGGTGTTGTGCAGTGTTTTCTAGTTGGTACAATTTTTGTGTGCTCCTAAGGGGGAGTATGTAGAGAAGTCAAGAGAGAAAGTATGTATGTTCGATGTCAAAGGGAGAAAGAGCTGAAAATGTGTTTCCCTTTTCCATTGATGTCAAAGGGGGAGAGAAAGCAATGTGAAAAAATATCAGATAAGAAAGGGGGAGAAAATAGTGTGAATAAGGAGTTGAGGGAGAGAAAGGAAAAGGAGAGAAAAGTAATGTGAAAAATGTTTAGTTGTAAAAGGGATAGAAAAATAATGTAAGGGGGAGAAAGAAAGAGAAAGTTGGTATGGAGTAGTATGTTGGTGATCAGAGCTGTTTGTTGTTGTTGATGGTTTTTCACATCACGTGTTTCCATAAATGAAAAAAGGGGAGATTGTTGCAAGTACGAGTAGTTGGTGTTGTCATTTATGCCAACAAGCTTGGAGGAGATTGTTGTTGGTTTATGTTTGTGTTTTCATTGATGTTCGGTTGTGTTGATGCTTTGGTTAGTTTCATTATGTTGTCATTAGTAAGTGCTACTAATGTCAACCTCTAGAGTTTCTTTGATAAGCTTATGTTGGTGAATTTCATTGGTTTAGTGATGATGAGGAAGCACTAAAGATTATGCGTATGTTTCTTTGGTACTTGGTTTCCAAGTGCTTTTGAGAAAATTTTAATAAAAGAGAAAACAATGTGTTGTAGACGTGTTCTTCTGTTTAGTGTGGTGTTCTGGTTTTGCTCCACATTTCTTCATGGTTGAAGATTTGCTTGTCTGGTTTGGTTGTGTTGGTCATAAGTGTTCAGAGATTCTATATCCAAAAGTTCTTGGTATGGAACGTCATGCAAAGAAAGTTGTGTTCACCAATGTGTGAACTATATGTTGTAGTGGTGTCTAGGAGAAATAGTTTTGCTTCACATTTATTTGTATTTTTTTCTTTTCTTATAGTTTTGTAAGTGTGCTAATAATGATCATATCTACCTTTAGTCAAAAAATTTCATGGTTTGGTGCTTTAGAAGTTGGTTTCTTGAGTTACGGTGTATGGAAGATTATCAGAGTGTACTAGGTGTGTACATTCTTTAGGTGAAAGTTGTTGCAAAAGAGTTTGTTGGATTTCAAGGTGTTTGTGGAATATTCCAAATTGTGTTTGAACATTGTGTGTGGTTTGTGAGTCATCTTTTGATTTGAGTAATGATGTACTTAAATGTTAATGGTGTTTACACTGGTTCGATTGACCTTGGGTGTTTACACTAATTATAGATTTTCTTTGGTAATTGTGGGAGCATGGTGTGGTGTATATGTATGATTTGGGTCCAAGTTAATAAATGGAATGGTCTGCTTTCATTCCTTTCCATTGTGAGAATTATTAGTGTCAACCTAATTTGAATTTGCATGGCTAAGGTGCATAACTGACCTTGGATAATGTTTTCAACATTGGAGATGGTATAAATAAGTGATGATTATGGAGAATTATGTAGTGAAGTGTGTGATGTGAAATGTAGAGTTGTAAAGTGTGAATTTGTGAACTGCAGTGCAAGCTTAATGAGTTATACTACTAGAAGTAGTGAGCAAAAGGTGTCTATAATATTCAGAGATTGTGAATGTGTTGGTGATGTTGTGGTGGATCTTTTCTATTGCATTGATATGGATTTCTCACCATAACACTCTTCTTTATTTTAGATAGTGATCCATCCAGTAGTGATCCATTTGTATTTGGTGTTGCAATTAATTTATATTGTGAGCTAATCCTCACTGTGGTTTTTCCCTTCTTGGATTTTCCATGTAAATTTGGTATTCTATTGTGCATTGTGTTGATGTGTTTCAATTTATTTTGTTTACTTTCATGCTAAATCATTCTAACAGATTAAGGATTAATTAAGTTGATATGGATCTGAATGTTTATGAGGGTTTTGGATGTTTTAATGTACAATTGATTCACTCTCCCTCTCAGTTGTCTTGTGTGCATTCAATAATTATTTTAAATTGAATTACTCAAAGATATCTATGCAACAAGTACCACTTGAAGGAAACACTGAGTAACCAAGAATCTTTTATTTTGGGCTAAAACTAATCCTATAGCCTAGAAATTGATTTTTTCCATTTTATACTAAAAAATTGCACCTTCTATAATATTAACATTAGGTTCAATGTTGAGAAACATTTCCAAATAGTATCCTATGATGATGCATAAGCTAAAAAGGATTATGGAGAAGAAGAATAAAATAAATTCCAAGTGTTGAAATTCATAGAAAAAATTGGAAAAAATCCAAAGATAAATATCTCTACACATCCAAGTAGACTCAATCCTAAAGAATTGTTATATTGGATCAATGATATTGAAGAATATTTTGAGTATGAAGAAATATATGATCTTGAGAGGATCATATTTACCAAGACCAAGCTCAAAGGTCATGATAGCATTTATTAGAAAGAGTTGTAGTTAGAGAGAGACCAAAGAGGAAAAGAGAAGATCATCAGATGGGATAGAATGGTGGATAAGTTGAACTAATTTACTCATGTGGATCTTATGCATTGGAACTATTAAATAAAATTAAATTTGAGATAAATAAAAAGGATAGTCAAAGAATACACTACATATTTTTACAAGGTTATCATCAGATTAGGCTAATAAAGAAAAGATAGCTAGGTATATCAATGTGTTGAAATCCTCTATTTACGAGGAATTGATCCTAGTTAGATTGAAACATATTGAAGATTCATATTAGTTTGTAATGAAGGTAGAAGAGATGTTGAATAAAATATTTGAGAGAAAAAAAGGAAGAGGTCATGGAGGAATAACTAATGGAAGATCTTATGGATGTTGTGGACAACAAGATGATAAAAAGATAAAAGAAGATGCAGACAAAAATTAAAAAATATTAAAGATTCATATTAGTTAGTAATGAAGGTAGAAGAGATGTTGAATAAAATATTTGAGAGAAAGAAAAAAGGAAGAGGTCATAGAGGAATAATTAATGGATGATCTTATGGATGTCATGGACAACAAGATGAAAAAAAGATAAATGAAGATGTGGGAACAAACCAAAATAATAGGGGTGAAAATACATATCACCCTTAAAGAAAAGGTAATGGGTACAAGAGGAAGATGGATATTTGGAATAGGACCTAGAAGAGGAGTACTTAGAGTACTTCAAATACAGTGAAGAAGGGAATAAAGTGTATGAATGCAAACATAATTAGGGAGAAACAAAGATAATACCAAATGGTAATGCTAGAGTTACCCATGTAGATAAAGAGACTAGAAATAAAAATTCAAAAGAATATGAGAGAGGAGAAACCCTTTTCATCAAAAAAATCTTGTTGAAGGAAGAAGGAAAAGACAAATTAGCTTAAAAAAACATTACTTTTTTAAAAATAAAGTGTAACTTAAGAGGTAAATATTATAATATAATCATTGATAGTGAAAGTATAGATAATATAGCCTCTAAGTAAATGGTGAAAAAATTGAATTTGAAAAGAATAGAGAATCCACATCCATATAGTATTTCTTGGCTATAAAAGGAGCATAAGGCTTTGGTTAATGAACAATATTTGGTAAAGTTAAGATTAAAGACTATCATGAAGTGTAATGTGAAATTATGCTAACGAATGTATTCCACTTGCTATTGGGAAGGTTATGGAAGTTTTATAGGTGTATTATCTATGATGACCATAATAACACCCACTCTTTGAAAAAACATGGAGTGAGAAATAAGTTGAAACCTATGAGAGAAGAAGAAATAATATGTAGCAATGCTAAATTTTTTTGGGTAGATCTAGTAAATTTTTTGGATGGAATGAAGCATGAATATATGTAATTTTCTTTTATTCCTAAATTCAACAAAGAAGAATGAGAATATGGAACTACACAAATTTTAATTTTTTTCGGATGAATTCCAAGAAATAGTTTCATAAAATGTACTTGAAGGTTTTCCACCAATAAGAAGCATAAGTCATTAGATGGATTAATACCAGGAGCTAGTTTTTCCAATATGGTATCCCATATAATGAATTTTATATAAAATGAAGAGTTGAACATATAAGTTCATGAATTACTAAGGGGTTAGTCAGAAAGAGTTAGAGTCCATGTATAATATCTATAGTATGAGCACCCAAGAAGGATGGAGAATAAATGATGTATACATACTCCAAGGTCATAAAAAATTCACAATCAAGTACAAATTTCTTTCACCAAGGATGGATGATATCATGAATAGAGAAAATCACTTCACAAAGATAGATTTGAAGAGTGGGTATCACTAGACTAGACTATGGGAAGGATATGAATGGAAGATAATATTCAAGACAAAAGAAGGATTGTATGAGTTGTAGGTAATGCAATTTGGACTAACTGATACACTGAGAAAATTCATGAGCCTCATGAATAAGGCACTCAAGGATTTTTTTAGTTTTAATTTTCTATTTAGATGATATTCTATTTTCTTTTTAAATGAAGGAACATTTGACACATGTTCATATAATTTCTTAGAGGTTAAGAGAAGATAAATTATTGATAAATTTGAAGAAATGTAGCTTTGTGAAGAAAGAGAGTGGCACATCCATAGTAGGAGGGTCCTCAAAAAGAATAGTCTAGACCATGCAAGAAGAGTTACAAAACAAAAGAAACATAGAATATGGAGGAAAATTCAGATTCAAACATTCTTATTATTAAAAAATTCAATTACATTCAGTTGGCAACATCTGGGCTTACAAATTGGGCTCAAAGGCCTGATACAACATGTTCAAAATACAATATTCTAATAGGATCCTTATGGAAGCTGAAATATTAGATATCAAATCCTATATTCTAGCTTGACTAACTTCCTAATGATCTATTACAAGCTTTATATCATGTCCGTAGATCTAGAATCTTCTGCATCAGCCACAGATCATTACAATCTCCAATGAAAGAAAATGTAATGTGTGCATGGAATAGATCGGCCTCAAATTTGAATCACTCCTCGATGAATGCATATGATAAAGTGTGGAACTATAATTAAGGTCAGGGACACTCCACAAAACAATTCAAATCACATCGTCAAGATCCATAGGTTACGGGAAAGATCCAAAAGTGATCAAACTAGCCGCTAGTTTAGAAAATTATTTTGATGTCAGTTTAAGAAACTGCCACTTAATTTGGAAGTGATAACTTGCTAAAAACTGAACCAATCAATCTAAAATATTGGAATAAGGGAAATGAACATGTCCAAAATGCACATATAGATCCACGGGCTTAGGTGAGCAAATATGACAAAACATTGAATCTTCCAACTTGGATTGAACAAGAACTGAAAACTGAAATGAAAATATTTTTGGTTGATGTAAGATTGCCAAGAACCAGGGATGTTCCTGCATCAGACATTTGGGGTTGATTTAAAAGTGAGTCCCTCACTTTGTTGGGGCTAAAGGAAAACCAACATGGTCTACCTCAGTCTGAGAAACCCAAGAAGGATCCTCCATTGGTCTGCCCTTCCATTTCACTAGATATTCTTTGTATTGTCTTCCACGCATTTTCCTCCTATCTCTGGTATCCAAAATTTCTTCTATCTCATCTAATTGTTGTCTAGGAAACTAATTCTCCAATTTTGCTTCACTATCTTCACTGAATTCTACTTCATGGTACTGATGTAGGTTTGCAATGTTGAATATAGGTGATATACCCATGCCATCTGATAACTCTACTTCATATGCATTTCCTGAATCAAATTTCTTCAAAATATTATAGGGTCCAAACTTCCTCATCTTAAGCTTATTATATGTACCAACTAGAAATATTTCCTTCCTCAAATACACCATCACTTCATCTCCAACTTCAAACTCCTTATGTATCCTCCTCGCATCTACTTGCTCCTTATACTTTTTGTTCATATCTTCCAATGGTTGTTCTACCTAAGTATGCACTTTCTTTATATGTTTTACAAATTCCTCTACTTCTACACTCATTTTATCTTCCTTACTAATGTCTCACAACTCTGATAAACCTCTAGGATGAACTCCAGTAACAATCTTAAAAGGTTTCTTTTTGGTAATCCCGTTCACTGAATTATTGTAAGCAAATTTCGCTTGTGCAAGGACTAAATCCCAACTTTCGGTCTTCTCTCCAGCCAAACATTTCAACAAGTTTCTAAAACTCCTATTTACTACCTCTTTTTGTCCATCAGTTTGTAGGTGAAAATTAGAACTGAACTTCAAATCTATCTTTAACTTCTTCCAAAGTGTCCTCCAAAAGTAACCAACAAACTTTGTATCTCTATCTAAAACAATACTCTTGGGTAATCCATTCAATCTGACCACTTCCTTGAAAAACAAGTCTGCTACATGTACTGCATTTGTTGTCTTCTTACAAGGTATGAAATGTGCCATTTTAGAAAATCTATCCACTACCACAAATATAGAATCATTACCTCTCTGTGTCTTTGGAAAACCAAGTATGAAATCCATGCTAATATCCTCCCAAGTTCTCTCTGGAACTATCAAAGGCTTATACAATCCAACATTCTGACTACTCCCTTTTGCAACTTGACAGACTCTACAAATATACACAAATTTATTGACATCCTTATGAATCTGTGGCCAAAAGTAATTCTCACTCACCAATGCTACTATCTTATCAATCCCAAAGTGTCATGCCAATCCTCCACTATGTTTTTCTTTCACCAAGTTATCCCTCATTAAACTCTGGGGTATACGCAACTGATTCCCTTTGAACAAAATATCCTCCTGAATGAAATAATCCAACCACTATCTCCTATCCTCCAAGAATGGTTCTTTACAAGCTCTCTAAGGTTCTACAAAATTTGGGTCTTCCTCATACAAGTTCTTCAATTCATCAAAGCCTAATACTTCCACTCTCATCTCTGTTAGTAAATTCCTTCTTCTACTCAAAGCATCAATGACTCTATTTGAATTTCCACTTCTATGTTTCAAAACAAAAGTATAACTCTGCAAGAATTCTACCCATCTCATGTGTCTCTGATTCAACTTACCCTGACTATTCAAATATTGCAATGCCTGATGATCTATATACAACACAAAATCCTTAGGAAACAAGTAATGTATCCACTTCTTCAAGGCTTAAACTATGGCATAAAACTCCTGATCATACACTGAATATCTTCTCTTAGCATCATTCAATTTCTCACAGAAATAAGCTATTGGTCTTCCTTCTTGACTTAATACTGCTCCAATTGCATTTCAACTTGCATCACAGTCTACTTGAAATACCTTACTAAATTTTGGTAAATCCAACACAGGCTGCTCAGTCACCTTCTATTTCAACAACTCAAAAATCCAATTTTCTCTAGATGTCAACCTAAAATCTTTCTTATCTCCTCTCATTGTTTCTGTCATGGGACTACAAATAGAACTGAAATTCCTAATGAACTTTTGATAGAAACTAGCCAATCCATGAAATGATCTTACCTCTCCAATGCTTTCTAATGTAGGCCATTCAACTATTGCTCTTACCTTCTCAGGATCCATCTTCAACCCATCCACAAATATCACAAATCCCAGATATACCAATTCTTCCTTCATGAAACTACAGTTCTTAATATTTATCAACAACTAGTCTTCCCTCAACCTCTGCAAAACTTGTCTTATATGCAACAAATTTTCTTCTCTAGTCTTACTGAAAATCAAGATGTTATCCAAATAAACAATCACAAATTGACCCAAGAATTTCTTCAATACCTCATTCATCAACCTCATGAAAGTTTTTGGTGCATTTGTTAGTCCAAAAGGCATCACCAACCACTCATACAATCCTTCATTTTTCTTGAATGTTGTCTTCCACTCATCCCCTTCTCTGATTCTGATATGATGATATCCACTCTTCAAATCTATCTTGGTAAAGTATTTAGCTCCACTCAAACAATCCATAATGTGATCCATCTGGGGAAAAGGAAATCTATACTTCATTGTGATCTTGTTTATGGCTCTAGAGTTTGTACACATCCTCCATTCCCCATCCTTCTTAGGTGCCAACATAGCAAGTACTACACAAGGACTTAAGCTTTCTCTGATCAAACCCTTTCTCAATAATTCTTGCACTTGTCTATTCAACTCTTCATTCTCTGATGGTGTCATCTGGTGTGCTACTTTATTAGACAAACTAGCTCCAGGAATTAGATCCATGCAATTTCTAATACTCATAGGCGGTAATCCATTAGGTACATTATCTAAAATGATCTCTTCATATTCTTTCAACAACTCTTATATCTCTTTCGGTTGTTCTTCTACATGCTTCAAGTCTACAGTCTTCTTAGGAACTAGGGCATAACACATTTTCTCATGTCTCAGTCCATCCAAAAATCTCCTTCCATCAACCAAACAAATTCTAGCATTTGTACAAACCTCAATTTTAGGAACATCCTCTAATGGTAACAAAGTTTGCTTCATCCCATTAGCAACAATGGTATATGTGTTATTTTTCCCATCATGAATAGCCTGTCTATCATACTGCCAAGGTCTTCCCAATAAAACATGGCATAGATCCATAGGCATGATATCACACAAAACTTCATCATGGTAATTTCCTATCTTCAATTTCACCAAACATTGTTCACTTACCAAAACTTTATGCTCATCTTGAATCCATGCTATCTGATAGGGTTTTAGGTGTTGTAATCTTTCCAACTTCAATTTGGTCACCATTTCTTCAAAAACTAGGTTCTCAAAGCTTCCACTATCAAAAATCACTTTGCAACATTTACCAACTACCTTGCATCTAGTCTGAAACAAATTCTTTCTCAGCAACGGCTCCTGCTCCATCTCACTTTGACACGGCACTCTTTTATTCACCAACACTTCTCCTTATTCCAGTTTGTTAGATGATTCGACATGATCTTCCTCAACAAAGGTTGTTCTTCTACTATTCTCTATCTTTTTGCTTTTCTCTCCTTAATTACATTCAAATTCTTTGTGTCCTTCTCCACCACATTTAAAACAAGTTCCTCTTAACATATTTTCTCTTGTCCTCTATCATCCTTAGAACTATAACCTTCATTCCGGTAACCACCATATCCTCCTCTCTTGTAAGAATTTCCATCATCTCTACGGTATAAATTATCATTCTTATTAACTTCCTTATCTTTATTCTGGTTTGTAAAAGTTCCTCTTCCTCTCTATCTCTACTCAAGTATTTTATTTAGCTTCTCTTCTACCTTTAGGGAACATTGATATGCCTCCTCCACACTTAGCAACTTGATCAAACTAATCTCATCCTGTATAGGCGGTTTCAAGCCATTCACATATCTAGCTACTTGCTCAACCTCATCCTCTAAATGTCTAGATTTGATACTCAACTTGTAGAACTCCTCAGTATACTCTGTTAGACTTAACTCCTTTTGCTTCAAAATTTGTAACTTCTAGAACAAACTAATATGATAATCTATAGGCATAAACTTTGTGTCTAACTTATTCACCATTCGATCCCATGATTTTATCTTCTCCTTTCCTCTTCTTTGCCTATCTATCTGCAAATGTTCTCACCAAAGGGATGCATGTCCTTTCAACTTTGTACAAGAAAATTTCACCTTTTTTTCTTTAGTGGTACCTTCAAAATCAAAATACTTCTCCATCTTTGTTATCCAATCAAGCAGTTCATCTGAATCTAACTTACCATTATAATCTAGTGGATTGAAATGTGGTTTAGTATTTACTTTGGTTAGGGCTCTTATGAACCTTTCTTCTCCCTGATCAAGGCCAGGTTGATCTTCTCTTTCCCTTTCTTCTTGTACTTCTACCTCTTCATCACTCACATCATCAACTAGTTGACCTCTCCTATGGGCCATTTCAACTACTTCTAATATGTCAACAATTCCTCTCAACATCTCCATTATAGCTAGGTATTCATTTCCACGTGCTCCATTTCCTCTAACATTTCTTCTTCCCTTCATCTTTACACAATTCCTCTATAGTTTTAGTTTGGATCCACTGTTCACCACCCCACACCAAATCTTCAACAAGGCTCTGCAAATTTTGGTGATCTCTCACCAATCAAATCTCACTCTACTACCATCTAGTGCAACCACGGTAGGAGGGTCCTCAAAGAGAATAGTCTGGACCATGCAGCAAGAGTTACACAATAGAAGCAACACAAAATATGGAGGTAAATGCAGATTCAAACATTCTTATTATCATAAATTTCAATTACATTCAGCCGACAACATTCAGACTTACAGATTAGGCTCACAGGCCTGATACAACATGTTCAAAATACAATATTCTAATAGGATTCTTATGCGAGCTGAAATCTTTCATATCAAATCCTATATTCTAGCTTGACTAACTTCGTAATGATCTATTATAAGCTTTGTATCATGTCTGTAGATCTAGAATCTTCCACGTCATCCAAAGATCATTACAATCTCCAATGAAAGAAAATGTAACGTATGCATGGAATAGGTCAGCCTCAAATTTGAATTACTCCTTGGTGAATGCATAGGATGAAGTGTGGCCTATAATTAAGGTTGGGGACACTCCACAGAACAATTTGAATCACACCATCAAGATCCATAGGTTATGGGAAAGATCCACAAGCGATCAAACTAGCCATTAGTTTAGAAAATCATTCTGGTACCAATTCAAAAAACTACCACTTAACCTGGAAGTGATAATTTTCCAAAAAATGAACCAATTGATATGAAATATTGGAATAAGGGAAATGAACATTTCCATGATACACGTATAGATTTGCAAGGTCAGGTGAGAAAATATGATGAAACACTGAATCTGCCAATTTGAACTAAACAATAACTAAAATGAAAATATTTTTGGTTGATGCAAGATTGCAAGAACCAGGGATGCTTCTGCATCTGAGAGTATCTAGGATTTGTAACATTAGATGAAAGTATTAATATGGATCCAAATAAGTAAATTCTATCATAGGATGGCTTATGTCAAGGATTATTACTAAGTTAAGATCATATCTCACTATTTTTTATAGAAAATTATTAAATAAATTTAGCAATATATGTGCACCCTTAACTAAAACAATAAGAGGAGATAGAAAATGATTTAAATGGACTAAAGGGACAACTAAGACTTTTGATTTGTTGAAACAAAAAATTATAGATAAATTTGTTTTAGCACTTCTAGATTTTAACAAGGTATTTTAGGTAGATTTTGATACTAGTGGTAGTTTCATAGGAGTAGTGTTAAGTCAAGAAGGAAGGCACATTACATATTTTAGTGAAAAAATTAATGATGCTCAAAAAATGTATTATGTTTATGATCAAGAATTTGATGCTATTGTTCAAGAATTAAATAAACGGATACATTATCTATTCCCAAGGAATTTGTTTTACACTAATCATCAATATCTATAGTATTTGAATAACCAAGTTAAATTAAATCAAAGACATTTGAAATGGGTTGAATTTTTTCAAAGCTATGTATTTTTTTGAAGCATAGAATTGGAAAGTATAATAGAGTTACAAATGCCTTGCGTAGGAGGCATAATTTGTTGGTAGAGATGAGAATTGAATATGGTTGGTTTAAATAATTCAAGCATTTGTATATAGAAAATATAGATATTTCAAAAGCACGAAGAGCTTTCATAGAATGCATCATCATGGATAAAACATAATGATTGAGTTATATAATCCAATATGGCATGCTATTTAGAGGAAGTCAATTATGCATTCTGAGAAGTTCCATGAGAGAACTTGATAGAAAAGCATAATGGAGGATTAACAGGATATTTTGGAAGAGAAACTATTGATGCCTTGATAAGTGAGAATTATTATTGGTCATAGTTGTATCAAAATATGAAAAAGTATAGTTGTAGGATATTTTAGATGGCTAAGGTAAAGATTAAAAATATTGGTTTATATTGGACTTTACTAGAACCTAAAAGACCATGGGAAGACATCAATATGGAATTTGTACTTGGTTTACCAATGAATCAAAGAGGTCACAATTCTAGTTTCATAATGGTTCATATATTTTCCAAGATGGAACATTTCATTCCTTGCAAGAAGAAAAATGATGCAGTTCATATTATGGAGATATTTTTCAAGGAAGTGGTTAGAATTCATGGTCTACCTAAGAGCATAGATTTATATATATATATATATATATATTTGAATATTTTTAGAGGACATTGTGGAAGAAGTTGAAGATAGATTTGAATTTTAGTTCTACATATCATCCACAAATTGATGGTCAAATAAATTTTGGATTTTTTTTTAGATCTTTGGTAAGAGAAAAGAAAAAAGGATGGAACTTGATTTTTCCATAGGCTAAATTTTTATACAACAAATTAGTTAATAGGAGTACAAGAAAATCATCATTTCAAATTGTACATGAAAGTAGTCATAGAAATTTTTAAGAATTGAGGATGATGGATGAGTAGAAGAGAAGTTAGATGCAAAATATTTTGTAGAACACATAAATGATCTACACGAGGAGGTAAGGAATCATCTCACTAAAATAAATAATAAATATAAGGAGAAAGTAAATATACAAGAATATTAAAATAATTCAAATTTGAAGAAGAGGTCATGCCCACTTTAGAAAGGAAAGGTTCCCTAGAGGAACATATAATAAGCTAAAGATGAAGAAATTTGGAACTTGCAATATTTTGAAGAATAACGAATCAATGAAGGCCTATAAAGTTGAGTTTCCAAGTGGGATCAATATTTCACCTATTTTCAATATTTATGATTTATTAGTGCCATGAAGGAAATATAGAAGATAGACAAGTAGAAGGGTAGTGGAATATCCCAACACTTATTTTAAAGAGGGAAGAAATTGAAGTGATCTTAGATAGCTATGTGGGAAGGAGCACAAGAAATAAGTAGTATGAATAATACATGGTCAAATGGAAAGGAAGACTTGTTAAAATGTTATCCAAAGAAGAGGTTGACCATATTGGTCTTCCTTGAACATTGGAGATGTGAAAAGGTCACTTATAAAACTACCCTGGGTTTCTAATGCAAGAGCATCTAGAGGTGTAAGAGCAATCTTGCATCACCTAAAGAAAATGTTTGTTTTAATTTTAGTTTGGTGTTGCAAATACCCATGAATTTTATTTACTCTAAAAAGTCTAAAAGAATGGTCTAGAACATCCAAAGTTTGCAAAAGGGCTAAAAATAATAGGGCCTCTATTTTTAGAAAGTTTATATTTGTGCATGTATGGACCTAAATTCTTACCCAAAGCTCTAAAATTGAAACATAAACATAGTGGGGAAATTAAGAAAAATAAAGGTTGGATGTGAAGTTATTAAATATTTGTGTTTAAAAATCATTAAAAATGCTTTCAAATTGAGTTTTGAGGCTTCAAATGATGGAATGAGGCATTGAAATTTGGGGAAATTGAATGAATTGAAATTCAAGTGGGTTTTGCACCTTGAGAAATATAGTTTTAATAAAGGGCTCAAACTAGTTCCTAGATCAAAATTTATGACTTCGAAAAGTTAAGCTATTTTTGGTGATGGGAGTTACACTTTACAAAACATGCAAGATGAGTAAGTGAATTTATGGAAATTCCAAAGTATAGGAAAGATAGTGGATAGAGGCAAGTCATGATAAAGGTGGAGATAAAAAGATAATATCAAATTTGAACCTCTAGAGGAGGCAAATGGCTCTAGAAGGGAGAGGATTGAAGTCATAAGGTGTTGTAGTTTGTTGAGGATTTAATCCTCTATTTTTTAGTTTTCCTACATGTAATAAGAGATAATTTGAATAAATTAAATTTATATATTTATTTAAATGTGTTAAATATCTATAATAATTGAGTTCTATGAGCTAACCTTCATCTTTATCATAATAAAATTTTAAAAATATTAAATCTTCTCAAATTTTGAGGTCCACATTTGACACCTATTTTTCCTCTGAGAATATAGCATAATAGAATAAATTAATTAAATTTTCCAATTTTAAGAGACACGCAAACTATTGATTCAAAATCTTGCATGGATAATCTAACAATTTTGCAAGATATCAAAATCTCTAATGACCTTCTTGTCTACATTAATAACACTCATTATTTTTCCAATACTTTGGCCATTAGTCAATTCATATATAATGATTTAGATGATGAATTATTTTTAAATATTTATGATCTTCTCTTGTGCAACATCCAAATATTACTAATATATTCAAACCTCTATCCATCCACCCACTAATCAAAATCAAAATTTAAAAATTATGTACACTCAAGTCTACAACACTACCATTACATGTTAGTTCATTCTACCAACCAATGTTGAGCCTTAACTAAAAAAATTCAAGACCTTATTGATAATGGTTCCATACAGATTTATCTTGATGATACACCTTCAAAAAATGTTAATAATGAGATAGATTGATTGATTAATTGGGAACAATGATAACTTTAAGAAAATGGCACTAAAAATTTCTACAAAATTGGTGAATCTTAGCTATGCGAACTAACTTTCATGGTGAATCCTTAATTTTTCATAAAAATGATTTTTTATTAGTGAATTTATTCATATTACTAGATATTTATATAAAATACTCATGAATATTTATGAATAATGGCTAAGTGCATTGATTACCATTGCAAATCCTAGCTTTTTTAAAACATGTATTCTTATGGAAAAATAAATTATTAACTTAGGCTAACTAAAAAATTAATTGTTATCTAAATTACGATTCCTTTAATATCCACATAGTTTCTTGGGATATTCCCCTCCCATATTATTCTATTTTCCATAATTTGTAACAATGGCCTTGAAGTAGCAAACATTTGTGGGCTCTGTTGGATCCCAAAATAGTTGCTCCACTTCTTAGAATGAAATTTCACTCACAATTCTAGGGTTGTCATGTGAATAAGATTAGCTCATCAATAGAATATGGATGGTTAAAGGTCAACTCTATTATAGTGGGTTACCTCTCCTATGCTTTGAGCTCAACTTAGACTCAACAAGGTATTCCTAGGGGTATACCTTAATAGGTATTTAAATAAAACAAATTGGAAAATAAAAATGACTACAACCAAACCCAACTACAATATTAACCACAAATTATTTCACTAGGTCAAGATATACCAGTTGCATATAACCCCTATTATAGCTAATATGATTGTGTAAGAATGAAACACATTAACATATCTATTGAATGTTCTCTAAAGAATAATTCCTTAGTTATATTGATAGTCATGAGTGCATAAGAAGGAATTACCTAATACTAAACTATTGATTTATGTATTCAATTTGATGGTGTGAGATTTATATATCATTTTAGACCAATTCCTATTTATTGGGAAATAGAGTCACAACACACGTGACAAAAATAGACTGAAACCAAAGGACTAATGAGCTACATATTTACACATGATAAAGATCATGGAAATTATAATGGAATGTGCTTATTAATCCATAATAGAGCTAAATAAATACACACATAACAAGAGAAATATCACCACAAAGCTTGTGATATTTTTAGAATACTATCATATTCATCTAACTCAAAATTACATTTGTACTAGAAAATATCTGAAAGAAAAATTCATATCTACAACTAAGAAATACTCTTGGATGTATACATACCATAATGGAGAAATTATGTTATAGTTATCATTTTGAATACTAATCTCCCTTGATTCCATGGATTTGTACTTGACCCAAAAGAATTAGATTGGTGTCAATGGCTTGTATACAACTTTCTAGCATCTGGAGACCACAACTAAACCAACCTCTTTTAAAAATGATAGAAAATCATTCTTTAACACATCTAAGATGTAAAACCTTAGTAACTACACTTTAGCACCATCAAAATCCATAGCTAGGGATGAATCCCACTCAAAATGGGTGCTTTACATTAATGGAGGAAATCTACATTAATTTCTAGTAGGTGGGTAGGCATAAAAATGATTGTATGTAGCTAGAAGAGCTAATGCATTAACATAATTTAATGGAATATATAGAGGAGAAGTACACTATTGGGCCTTTATATCCACTAAAATAATCACCTTGCACTTAATTAGATCATTGGATGTGTTGCCACAACTTTTGTCCCTCCCCTTTAAAAACCATGTTTGCCTATGAAATTTTTTCCTAAGTTAAAATTGTCACCCTTTCCTATGGTTTTGAAACCTTGTCAGGTCCCACTTAAGTTGTCACAACCTTGTTTCTGTCTGATGCCTCAAGGTTGAAGTCTAAGGTTTAGCTTCATAAGTCAGTCTTTTTGTAGGTTTTTAGAACTGCATTAGGGCCCAAAGTGTTTGTCACAAATTTTGTAAATGTTAATGAAATAAAAAAAAGTTAGCGATTTTAGAACTTTATGGAGGTTTCAAAACCTTTGTCAGTCTTTGACTAGGTTGTCGAAACCATAATTTCTACTGATGGAAAGAAAGTTTCAACATAATCTTTTGCTCTGAAGAGCATCACAATGAAGACTACATCAAAAGATAGATTTCATAACCGTACTTAAGTTTTGAAACCTTTGCCAGTTCCCAATAGGGTTGTCAAAACTATTCAATTTGTCAGAAAAGTTCCACTAGCCATTCCTTTTCAAATATTCAAAAGGAGGATTAAGTGAAAAGAGAGATTAGAAATCTTGCATGTGCCAAATGGGGTGCCATTAATGACTACCCACTACTTCTTAACATTTATTGTGGATTTTTTATAAACATTTGAAGTGCTCATTTTACAAACACTTGAAAGAAATTTTACATGAGGCAGAGGAGGCGAATTCAAGAAATAACACAACTGGCGATTTTTAGAGCCAAGGGCACAATTGGAAGGTAAAATACTCTTCTACTAAGCTAAAATTTACTGGAGGACAATGCAAGCATACCTAATTTGAGGAGAACTGACCTCGCACAAGCCTTTCCTATTCTTGTATGTAAATTGGGCATGTACTCTAGGGTTTTTGTCATAATGAAATATAAATATCAGGCTTATGAGAACTTATTTGGTTTAACTAGTACCATGCCAAAAATAGGGGATACTAATCTAGGGAATGCAAATTTAGATGAATTTTGGGAGAGAATTGGGAAGGATGACTGACCACCCATAAATTAGAGGTTAATTAAGAGTGGATTATTACAAGCTGCCATATTCCAAGTAGTTGTCCAATTCCCTGACCTAGTACTAGAATGAATAAATCATTACAATCTTGAAACAGATGAGGTGAGGAAAAATGACGAGTTGGTGGTGAAAATTCAAAGGAATATTTTTTCTTCTTGCTAAAAAATCTTGGAGAGAGAATTTTATGCAAATTTTGATATTACTACGTTTTTTTAGAGAAGAAGGACCAATATAGGAATGTGATTGCCGAAGAATGGTTTTATTGAGGTTGAATGTAGTTATTTTCTCTATCACCATTATAGGAAAGTCGATGATGCTTTTAGTATGAGAATGGTTCAAAAGATTTAAGGAGATATTTGTTTGAGGATCTCTCCTAAGGCCATACAATTGATTGACACCTATAGGAGTCATTTTATACAATTTTAGAGGTTTTCATATATCAAAATTGGAGGATTTGATGGTCTCCCACATAAGCTCCCAAAGTATGCAAAAGATAAATTTATCTTAATAGAGGTATGTAGGAAAGTAGAAGAGGTAAACAAAAGATGTAAAGAAAGGAAAAAGGTTGGTATATAGTTCCCTATTGGGCTTGGCCATTTTTCCAACTCTATCTTAGATGCACTTAATATTGAAAGATATCTGGTCAAGTACACTACAGTTCTATGGTGAGAGATTTCCTTTTGATAGTAAATACTTTGTGAAGAATAATCTACATCTAGGCCCTAATTTCAATCATGTTTTAGACCTAGAGGATTACTAGGTTGATCATACAAATGAATATGAAATGAGAAGGAGAAGTTGGATGAGGCTAACCCAAAGGAAAATTGTTACATTTAGATTAGGTTGGGACATTCAAGGAATTGAGGATGATGAATTTGATCTATTGGATCCTATCTATGTTAACCATATTTAGATTCAACCATTGTATCCATGGAATGGAGAATCAAAGAGCATGAAACTATTGAGGCCAAGGTTGCAATTATATTATGGATAACTCAAGAATGGATGGAGAAGAAAACAATAGAAAAGCAAGCTCCTCCTTTAAGGTCATAAAATACTCAACCACAAAGAGAAAGTAGCTAGTTGCCTTCAGCTTCAGGAATGAAAACCTCTATGGTACAACATGTATCATCAAGAGGGCAAGGCGATGGTGATGATGAGCCTCTAGAGAAAATGTTTCTAGAAAAGACATGTGAAGAAGATTCCCCTGAGCCCTTGTAGTAGGATAAAGATAAGGAAGTAGCTAAAGAAGAAGAAGAAGGAATGGTCAATGTTTCCACATCCCCTTCTCAAACATGTTCCTCTTCTTCCCTTGAAGATATGCCAACAACTACTCATCCTTTGAATGGTTTTAATTTTGGTTCTCCTAGTTCTAGATTAATAACAACATCCACTACTACTTCTTAGCTCGAACAAACCTTATCTAGAAAAAGGAAAATTGCTCAAGTAGACCTTTCAAAAAGAGAACTTGTTGGTCAATTGATTCAAAGGACTCCAAATCCAATAAAATTTGAAAACTACATATAGGTTGCTTGAACATGACAACACCAAGCATATATGTGTAGAAGTAGCTCACCCCTCCATGCAAAAAGAAGCGAGCCAAGCTACTGCTAGTGATCTCAATATCAATAGAGTGAACTTAGGACCTTCCACAAGGAATGGATATGTACAAAACTTCCAAATGACAATGAGAAGATTGGTTGAGGGGACAACTAAAAATAAGAAAATAAAAGATGAACTGATGCATCAAGTGAAACTTCTAACCAAATGCTTGAGGTTTATATTTGATGTTGCCCCACAACCAATTATCCAAGCAAAAGCTACCTATTTTCTGACATCATCAATAGGGAGGGAAATATTGGATAAAATGTAGGGCTATAACACCTCAAGGAAGGTTGTAGAAGAGTGGGCTACTAACATTGTAAATAAAGGGAGAAAATTCATCATTGATATGAAGAAGGTTTGTAAGGACATGGATACTTTGAAAATTGAAGTGGATAAAGATATTGCCTCGGCTATCCATGAAGAGATAGTGTGGAAAAATACCATTAGCGACCTCAATGGAATGCTAGACTTGGGCCCTGAGAGATTAGTTAGTGAGAAGATTCTCCCAAGTGTTGTGGATAATTGGTGTGTTATGTAGAAGAAGAGTATATAATGAAAACTCTTTGTTGTTAAGCATGTCATATAATATTTTGGTAAGGCTTTGACAAAACACAATACTATCAAGGATTAAATTAAGAAATTCTCAGGAATTAGCCTCAACCTTAGGAATGAAGGTAGAAATGAGGATGTAAATGAAGGATCATTGAAAGGGAGATTCAAGAGGATGATCAATGATATTTATGACAAGAAGTAGCTCAATACTGAGATTTTAAGGAAGCTATGTGGCCTCGATTTAGCTCTATTCCAATTTATCAAACTTACTATGACCTATATAGGAAAACTTGAGGTAGGTAAAGCAAGAAAATCTCTCTAGAAGCTTAGAGCTAGGAACACCATCATTCCCCAACATGAAGAGATTCCACCTATTGTGAAAGCCTTCTATGCATATTGGACAAGGAGTGCCACATTGATGTTCTAGTCAATCGAGGGGATAGTAAATGAAGTGCCACCCCAGGGAATTTTTATTTACTCTTTCTAAACTTTATGTTCTTAGTTGAAGACTCTCTTTAATTATTGGACAATTATTTTTCAAAGAAGCGATTATGTCCACTTAGTATTTATGTAATTAAGAAAAACTTGAAACTCTTTCTTAGCAATTTTGATCATAATTTTGATATTGTATATATAGAATTGGAAGTCCTACACATCTACGTGCATTTAGTATGTCGTTTGAATGAAAATGGAATTTCTTTAAATCTGTGTGTTTAATTTATTCTTTGGGTTACCTCATTTCTATGTGAATGAATAACAAGTTCATTTAGATGATTGATTTCAATTCTAGTGTTGTATCAAATTAATTGTTCTTTACTTATATGGGATGCCCTGTTGGCCTTTATACTAGTGGTTATACTTATTCTTGTATTCATCACATTCAATACTTGAAAGCTTTCTGGTGTTCATTACTTATGCCTTTTCTTCTTTTAGGTAAAAAGCACATATTTTTTAAATTTGTAGTTTTGAGGTTTTATTGAAAATATGAGAGGGAGTTGTACCTCTTAAAAATTCAGAGAGTAATTGTTGAACCCATAGAAATAATTATCTCAACTGTTGATAACTGATTACATCTATGTTAGGCAGAGAGTTAAAATTACATGATAAATTCTAAGGTGCAAATTTGTTAGCTAGCAAGATAATAAGGCAATACAATTATTGAACCTTCGATAATGGTAGAACATAGCCATCAAAGTATCAGACCATCACTTACCCATTTGACCATTGGAACTTAGAGAGGAGCATGAAATCCTCCAATGTCCTAATATAAACCTTTAACATTCATGATTTTTTGGATAATTAGGCCATTGTGCTTGCATTGAATCACATACTTGCGAAACCAAGGATGTGGAAACATCCACCATTGACATCTCACTAAATAATCTTTATCATCAGACATCAACCCTCTATCAAACAACTAACTATAGGATAGGGGAAAGAGAAACTCCAAAAGTCTATAAAACTTGAGGAATTTGGAAGTGGATTATGTTGAACACCTGAAATACTAAGAGGGGGGAAGTGAATTAGTATTAATTGAAATTCATTATCCTTATCAACTTAAACATCCATTCAAAGCATCACATTAATCATGTAGTAATAAATAGGAACATATAAAGCATGCATCACATCAAATAACACAAGAACACCAAATTTACGAGGAAAAACCATAGAAAGGGAAAAAACATGACAAGGATTAGCTCACAATATATTATAACTAGTTACAATAGAGATTATAGAATGGTGGACTCACTTTCCAAGGACTGACTATCTAGAAAGCAAGAATGGTTCACTACTAAAGACTTACTACCTAAAATAGAAAAAGATAGTGGAAAGGGTGGCTCACTACCAAACTAAACTGCTAATAATGCATCTGCAACATGTCGAAGATACAGTACCAATTAACCTCTAAACATTGCCTTAACACACTTCATAATTCACCACTACACCTTTCACACTTCATACTACATCTAATTTTGCATACACGCCCTGCATACACTCATACATCTTCTTCGCACAATGAATCGACCTTGTAAATATACCACAACCAACCAACACATTAATATTCACTCTGTATTAGTAACATTGCATTCCAATATGCACTTTGTACCAAGAACACTGCCATTACAAAGTTGATACTCTATCAACATTATCTTCAGCTGAAGAAGACATACAACCTTGAAAATTTGGATTTGAACACCTTCAATACACATCATCAACACCTCAAAATTGCATGACTAGATATTGCATAGCAAAGCAATGTGGACCACACAATTGGTTCAATATAACACTGCAATTACACTTTGAGACTTAGCCAATTATCCACAACATTTGGTCTTCTTCGGATCAATACTTTTGCATATATACAATGGGTTGACATCAGTGACAACACCATACACATCCAAACATCATCATGCTCCTTAGGGGGAGCCTCTTTGGTGTAAATATTTCCTAAGGGAGAGATTGTTAGAGAATTATGTTGAGTATAGGAGAGAAGCAAAAAGGGGGGGATACTCTCATGTATATATATTAGTTAGGGAAAGTGATATAGTACACCCTTTTCCCTTGATGTCAAAAGGGGGGTAGTTTGAGTAGTGTTGGAAAGTGAGTGTGTTGCCATCAATGAAAAAGGGGGAGATTATTGGCAACATGAGCATGATGATGTGTCGATGTGTATTGTATTTTCATTGATGTCAACCCATTGTATAGATGCAAAAGTATTGGTCCAGAGAAGATCAAATGTTGTGGACAATTGGCTAAGTCTCAGAGTGCAATTTCAATGTTATAGTGAACCGGTTGTGTGGTTTGCATTGCTCCGCTATGCAATATATGGTAATGTGGTTTTGAGGTGTTGATGTTGTGTATTGAAGGTGTTCAAATCCATAGTTTCAAGGTTGTATGTCTTTTGTAGCTGAAGATAACGTTGATAGAGTATCGACTTTGTAATGATAGTGTTATTGGTACAAAGTGCATATTGGAATGTTCCACATTCAAACACAGATGATTATTTTGCTATGAAATTTTTAGGAAGTTTTCGTAGATGTTAGAAGTATGTGTGCTCCAAGTGGCAAGTGTTTTGGTGATTTGCATGTCGAGCTGTGAGTGAATAGTGGTTCATTTAGTTATTACTTCACTAGTTTTGTTATGTGGTGTTGACCTAAAGGATTTTGGGGTTGTGCAGAGTTGAAGTATGTAAGGAGGGGAAGATTTATGGGAGTGATTATAGGTCATGCTGCCCTATTTTGGTGTACATGTTTTGGTTTATTCTGCAAGGCATGCATGTTGAATTTTTGTGTCGACGAGTTGTGTGGTACATGATTCATGTAATTAGGCTGACCTAATTAATGTTTTGGTTGGTTGTAGTATATATACAAGGTTGATTCATTATGCAAAGAATATTTATGAGTGTATGTAGGGTGTGTGTGAAAAATTTGTAGTGTGATTGGAGACTATACCAGTGTGGTTTGAATCCCTATGCTCAATCTGAAATTGAAAGAGCTAAGGTCATTGAACAGAAATCAAAGTCATTAGGTTTTGTGGAATAGCCAAAAGCTAACTTTTGTATACTAGATCGATGGTCACCTTTTATTATGTAATATTCTTCCATCAATCAATGAACCCATGAGCTCATTCATTATTTTGAATAAAAAAAAGCATTTCATCCCTCTCCTTGTCCCTAGCGAGATAGGCCAAGACCCCACCACCCTATTTTCCTTAGGTGGGCCTCTACTATTCTATGGGGTAGTTTGGCCCCTTCTATCTCCCCCAACCCACCCTAACTAGAATTCCCCTCGAGTGAAGTAAGAAAGGTGTAGTGGTGAAGTACATGAAGTGTGTTAAGTTAGTTTTTAGAGCTTAATTGAAATTCTATCTTTGGCATGTTGTAGATGCATTATTAGCAGTTCATTTTGGTAGTGAGCCACCCTTTCCTCTATCTTTTTCTATTCTAGGCAATGAGCCACCAACAATGAACCATTCTTTCTTTCTAAATAGTGAGTCCTTGGACAGTGAGTCCGCCATTCTGTAATCTCCATTGTATCTAGTTATAATATATTGTGAGCTAATCCTCACCATGGTTTTTCCCTTTCTAGGGTTTTCCATGTAAATTTGGTGTTTTTATGTTCTTTGATGTGATGCATTCTTTATATGGTCCTGTCTATTACTGTATGATTAATGTGATGCTTTGAATGGATGTTTAAGTTAATAAGGATAATGAATTTTAGTGTTCTTAGTATTTCGGGTGTTCAACAGATTAAGGAAAATTTTTGGGGAATCAAACTTTTAGGGAAAGCATGACCTAGATGACAGGTTCAATTGGGATGGATGGATGAAGAATTCTAAAAGTATGACATATGAAATTATAGGAAATTAAGGATGAAAGGGATGATAAGAAGGAAAGGGAAACACTAATAGTATAAAAGGCCAAAAAAGTCAACTCTTAGGAACCTTTTATGTTCTAAACTTTGAGGCAAGAGAATCAGGAAAATGAGGGATCAAGTAAACAAGGATAAAGAGATAAATGGAGGAGGTAGTTTGAAAGTATAATAGATACAAAGGACTTAGGTTTTTTTAATAGAATTTTATAATTTAGGGATTAGGGATGCCAAGGAAATGTATCAAGGGATACAAAACATTGAAAATCTACCAAAACAACACAAAGAAAATATTTTACCCTTTGGAATTCAAGGAATGAGGTTTCTTAAAGGAGGCGAGAATGTAAGGGAAACCCTAACAACCTAAAATAATAATAACTTTGACACTTAGCTATTTTTACAGGGTTTCTAAGAAAGGTTTCAAGAGTGATAGAAAAGGAAAGTAGGGATGAACGACCTTGAAACTTGACAACTGAAAAACTCAACACCTTGCCAAATTTTGGTTTTTCAACTTGGGTATTTGACTAAAATATGAAAGGGGGAGTAATACAATAGATAGAGGAATAATTATAAGCATGATGGCACATTTATAATTTCTCAAATTGATTATTAACAATGGGTCAAATATACTAAGACACATAGAAAGGAATGGAATCAAGAAAAATAACTTTGATTTAGGACACATGTCTCTTAAGTAACATTTAGAATTTAGAATCTCCATTCAAAGAAAAAAATGGGGAAAATAAGGGATCAAGACTAGCTTGCGATGGACAACAAATATATATATACATGAAAAACTCATAACCAATCATAATGAAATATAGACACCAAAATATGGCTATGAAACAAATTTTTGACACAACGTAGGAAAACCTTGTAAATTATAGATGTAATTAATTGCCTCTCTTAGACACCATCCTATTAAAGGAATCAATTTCTATCAACTTGGAGCTATCTTCTCTACACAACTACAAAAAAATCAACCTTCTTCTTGTTGAACACATAAAAGTACTAAGAGAGGGGGTGGATCAATACTTCAAAAAAATTTCACTTCCAACAATAATTAATCAAATGTGAACATTTAAAGCATGATAAGAAGAAGAACGCATAAGCACACAACCATAACACCATATTTACATGAAAAACCATTGAAGGGAAAAACCATAGTGAGCAAGCTACTTGGATCTATTGTCCAAATCTAGCCTCACAAATGAAACAAAATTTTACAGCAATTTTTATGGGCTAAAACCTAAAGGAAGCTAAAATTCCACTATGTACTACAAAATTTACAACAAGAATGAGGCTACAAACTTAGTACAGAGATACTAATCTGATTTTGATATTTCTCTCACAAAATCAAACTACTTAAACCTTATCCTAATCTTTCCAAACTCTACAATACTATCTTACTTTTGCACAATCACTCCATCAATATCCACAACAATAAAATACCTTTCCTCTATCATCAAAACTTAACACACTATCTCAGTCACAACATCGTTGTTGAGCTATCATGGCCAAACTTATCTTCTCCACATTTCATTATCAAAATAGTTTCTATAGATTTCGCATTCAAATATAATATTTTTAAATATACACCATACACTCACATCACCTTTCAATAATCTTGATATTTTATTTATATCCTCTGCAAGCTTAAAAAAGTGTCTCATTTTTTAGCCAAGATGAAACATATAGTATGAGATGTGTAATAGCCATGTATGTTAGCCCCTAAGAACTCTATGATAGGTAGAAATCAAATGTAACACATGAAAGAGATAAACAAGACCTATTTTACCTTAGCATAAACTTCCACATTCGTGCACGCTTCCAAAAATCTAGCACAAACATCTCAACATGTCAACTCGGCCCAATAAACACTTAACCTTTATATTAGCTCCAGACCAAAAGTAGTACTAGAGGGAAAACATAACATCATGCTAATCATGTCATGGTTTTTATATGAATTTCCAAACATTCCTCTACACTCCTTTTATCATTTCAAATCATTTCATGTTGGTGCAAACACTTAATACCCAAAATATTAGTTCCAAACTGACTGCACTATAGGTCATGATCAAATATCAACTTGTTGTTCTTACAAAGAACACTATGAGGCCCAAACATTCTTCTCCTAACCTCTTTTCTTAGTGTCAAGCAATTACTTGTTGGTGCAAATCATTAGATCACCAATTGAACAACCTTCCAAATTTATGAAACACGAACAACATACCGTCACATACAAAATAATTTGCATTGAATGATACCTCATGAAATTTGAATTGACCAGACAAACTATCTATATGAATATAAATCTAAAAATGCAAGGAAAAATAAGATTAAGTGGTGAAGTGTGGTGACATTTTGTTCTACCTTAGGCAACCATTCATAGAAATTGACTTATTCTTATTTTGCTAACTCTGGAAAACTTTGTGGTAACTCCTATGCATTGAAACTTGGAACATACATACCTCATAGATAAATTGAGATATCCTTTAATCCATAGGGCCACAAGTTCATCTACAAAGAAATGTAAAGCATTTGAATAAGATTCTATAGTGGAATTCTTTTTTCCTTTAACAATTTGAAGAGTTATACATTTCTCTTGATACCCCATGTAAAATATTTCATCAGAAAACATATGTAATAATACATTAATCATCAATTCATGAACTTCAGAAGATAGGGTACATAAACTTCAGAAGATAAGGTACAACTATGTACAGATGATACTGATCTAATAACATCACAACTCTTTATTAATATTAGTGCTTTTGCAATAACAACACACTAACAACACATTTGTAACAATACCCCCCTTTGTCATTGATGGAAACAATTATATATGTTCCATTTTCTCTCCGCCTTTGACATCAAGGGAAAAGGGTAGCGACCTACTTTTTTACACAAAAAAAATAGTAGACTCCCCCCGAGAGATAATACTGGTTAGTCCAAAAAGGATATGCATGTAGAAAAAAGGCTATGTTCTTCAGTTTTCTCACTATATACATTGGTATGGTGGAAAATTTATGCAAAAATCTATAACTCACCATAGTATTATCTTCTGCACACTACTTTGGCTACAAAAAAATTGTCACAAAATTGTGTCTTGCATACTCGGCTTAATTTGATGGAAGTATATCCTTGTAAATTGACTTCAGTTGAGTCAAGGTGTTATCCCACTATTTCTTTGCAGAGGTTAGGATTTGGACTTGGATTTCTAGTTGCACATAAATGTCTTATGCTTCTTCCTAAGAAGATGGTGCATTATTTTTCTGTGTAACACTTTTTCCTTTTATTAAGAACCTCGTTAGTGAGGCTAACCTAAAGCACACCACTTCTTGTAGTTGTTTTACCTGACCGTTGATCTTCTCCCTTTGATTTTGCACATGCTATAGTTGGGAGTGTAGTTTCTCTACTTGCGCCCTTATGACACCATCCTTATCCTACACTAGATCATATGTGGCAATCACATTTGTGATTTGCACTTCCATTGCATCTATTTGATCCTTGAGATTCTTTATGGTTGTAGGCCATTGTCAGAAGAAAAGGTATAATACCTTTGCTTCCTTCATACATTTCTAAATATATTTTATGTTTACTTATATTTTTTCATGTGCCCTAGCACATTTTTTGAAGGCTTTAGACAATCTATTATTACTTATCTTTATCTCAACTTGTTTCTCTAGATAGGAATAATGTTCTTTAAATGAATCCATTAATTTTCTTAATTGTTGAGTGAGTGGCATAGAGGAATCCTTCTTTGCATCAGGCATTTCTATTTCTAAAATTTTGATTTCCTCTAGCAAGATTTCTATACCTTCCAGCTGTTGCTATAAGATCTCTTCCCTTGTGGAGGACTGGAAAATGTCACCAACATGTAACTTTTGAAGAGGTGAGATATCAAACAAGTTAACTTGTCCATAAAACACTAGTAGTTGTCATAGCTATGGAGTAACCACAGGATGAATATGTTTTTTTTGTGCTAGAAACTCTTTAATGGATTCAATAGGAGAGACATATGAAGAGGCCCTTAAATTATCTTGTATGCCTTTATCTGCATGTTGATTGTGTTGATCAGTGCTTTCCAAAGGAGGAATATTATGCCCAACATTATGACTAGGAGAAGCATTTCCTTCATCTTGTGTAATATGCTCTTCTTTCTCCTCTTGTGGATTCTTTTGATAAAAGTTATGTGGAGGAGATACAGTAATGTGGGGTGGAGATATATGTGGTTGCTCCACATCCTCGGCTTCTCTCACTTATTCAATAATTTTATTTGTTACTTCTTCGATCTCCTTTTGTATCTTATCTATGTCCTCCTTTTCCATGCTCATAAGGAAATTTACCCTATGCTTTGTCCTTAGCTCCTAAGCTTTCTTTTGAGATATTTTAACTTTCTCTTCTTGAGAGATAGAGGATCCAACTTTTTCAAGAGCTTGTTGTCTCAACTCTTCATCCATTTCTATGGCCTTTTCTCTTTTCTTCCTTAGAGATAAAGCAAGACTCTCCATAACCTTTTCAATAATTTCGCTAAGAGGCACATTGTATTTGATCATGTACATAACTATTTATTTCTCAATAGTCTTTTGATTTGTAGGAGGTACATCCAGATGAAGTTATACAGTTTCCTTTAGCATACCATGATGTACAATCCCATTGAATATTATCTCTAATTAAAGAGGCTCATGTAGAGGTGCCACCAGAGAAGTTTTCTTATCCTTCTTTTCTTTCCTCTTCAGCTTAGAGGTACCTTCCTCTCCTTCCTCTCCTTCCCCTTCAATTTTTTTTTTGAATCTTCTTTCTTTTGACAAGTTTCTTAGGCCTTGCATGCTTCTTCTCTATAGTTTTCATCTGAGCCAAGGTTTTTAATGCAACTCTTCTTTTGGTAGAAATAGCCTGAGTTAATGCTATGAGTTATAGAGCATTAATAGTTGTAGAAGTTGATTTGCTAGACCTTCTTGGCATTTTCTCTGGGATAGATTCTTTAGATTCCAAGGGAATGGATTGAGGAGCCTTGGTGGTAGTTTGGGGTGCCTTCTTGGTCAAGTGTGGAATGCCCAATTTTTGAAATAGTTTTTTTGTCCTCTTTTCATATGTGTCCTCCACATTCTTCTTGATCATTTTGTCCATAATTTCCCTATAGGTGATAAATATTTCTGCAAATGGATCCTTAGGCTTCCTCAACAAGTTTTTAGCATATTCCTTAAGTTTTGTAGGTAAGATCTCATATGGAAACTTTGGAATCCAAGAAGTTCTTAGTTCCACAACTTCTATGTAACAATAGCCCTTATCAACAAGAAAGGGAATTTCATCCTTATAATTCCTCACCATATCAAAGGGAATTATCTCCCTCTTGCATTTATTCTTTCAAATTCTTAAAGAACCCCCAATACATAGTGTTGCAAGCTTGCCTATTTGTAAAACCCATAATGTGAGATTTTATTTGGGCACCAACCAAAATATGTTGTTGCCATACTTTTCCCTTAAACCCGGGTATTCATTTAGAAAATAGAATGCCAAACAAATGATTAAGAATACATACTTGAAATTATATCCAATTTCCTTGGTTCTCTTGAGGTTATCAAACAATTGTTCCCTCGAAAACTCACACAAATCAAAATCTTTTCCTTCTTTGACCATTTGGTACGCAGTGTGGATTGTGGTATCAATTGTTGAACCTTCTTTGTTTGTGAAGTATACTTTGTATACAATTCCCATGGAGGCATACTTAACCCCTGGATCAGTTATTTCATTGAAACTTAGGGTTATCTTATTTGGTTTTTCTCCAATTAGCTCAGTAACCCTATCATTTTTTATTATGTTCAAATAGGTATCGAACCAAAAGAAAAAACTATAGTGACAACCCTAATTGCATCTTTTGTTATTCGGTAGGGTTTATCTAAGTAAATGAATTCATCATGGATCTAGATTAGAATAATTCTTACCCATTCATGGTTGTTTCATAAGTCAGGGAAATCCTTCCACACATCTAACCCTTTTGCTACCACATTTGCAAACTCTAGTTTGTATCTAGTATTGTCTAGTAGGGTTTTTTGTAATTCTTCAAACTTCATATGATCAATTTTATTGATGGTGGCATGAATGAAAATTCTCACATCTTCTATATACACCACATCTATAGGGATTTTAGAGAAAGCACCATCCTCATCCACCTCCATTTCTTTGAATGGATATTTCTTGTATTTTGGCCTTGACTTCTCAAAAATGTCGATAATCTTGGGAGTAGTCATCTTCAAATTGCAACACAAGGGTTTTGATACTTACTTATATGGTTTCAAAATAGCTCCAACTACATTGCTCAATTTGAAAAGACTCCATGCACATTGATTGATACACAAAAACACTAAACTAGGGTTTCACTCCTTTTCTTTTTTCTCTACTCAGTTTGCTCAATGCTTTGTAATCGAATGACTTAGAAATGAATGAAAAGGGTTTATATAGTCATAAATTAACTTGATTTTATGCATTTATTTCTCCTTTTCTAGTTAGGTATATTAGCTATCAGAGAGCTTTACAAATTCATAGAGACCTAAAACTATTTGGCAATCCTCTGTGGTTCAATCACTCATTTCATTAATTCCATTTTATTATTGAGATAACAGAATATATTTTTCCTTCTTGCATTTTTTTGTGAAATCTCTATTATTGTTGTGTTTCATATTGTAAGGGGATCACCCTTCATTAGTGGTATCTGAGTAGGATTTCTTGAGTGTGTAAACAAATTGCCAAATGTGAGGTAGTTTTCACCAAGACTAGTGGGTGGATAGAATAAGCATGATGAAGAAGACAAGCTCATGTGGATTATTGTGGGTATGAGAGAGAAGTCCTAAACACCAAGATTTGAATCCGTGAAGATTATAGAGTATGAGATGTGAATGGTGAAATATTGCACCAAAAATAAGTTGCGTTCGAAAGGAAGGATGGGATGGATCATGAGGAGACCCTTGATAATTCTATTTTTGGAAAAATATTGGGAAGAAGTGGAATAGGAAGCATTGTGAAGAATTTGAAAAGCTCTAGGCTTAAGTAGATGTATTGGAAAAAAAGATTAAGGATGAAGTGAGAATATGGGAAGAGAGATATGGGAGGAAGAATGTTCTCTTGAAAGAGGACATTGGAAAGAAGAGTTGAAAGAAAGAGTGTTGCAACCCTTTGGTAAGGGTTGAATGTAAGGATGAACATGTGGGGGTAGCCCACACAAGTGGAGAGGATAATGAGGCATAGGTTGCAATAGTAGCAAGTGGATGGAGTAAATTAAATCTAGTAGATGAAGAATGATTGAAACTTGAAATTGTGAACAATAGTGGTCCAAAATTTGATTAAGAGGTTGAAGAGGACAAGGATGTCACCTTGTTGAAAATCAATAAATTTTTGATAGCTGAAAATGAAAATTTGATGGAGAAGAAGAAATTTGTTGCACCAAGAGAAGATGGTGATAGTGAAGAGTCTTAGGAGGTTCATAATTTTTAGAAAACCTTTATAATGTTTTGTTTGCAGACAACAAGGAAATTACTGTAGGATTTCAAGCATATGACATTGAAGGAGAGATCCTTGTGCAAGAGGATAAGAAGAAAGAAGAAAAGATGAAAGATTTTGTAACTGAGACATGTCTTTTTGAAGGCATGATGAAGGTGAAGTTGCAAGTTGTAGCTATGGAAGAAGCAATGAATGGAAAAATAAATTGTCCATTGGAGGACATGTTGTTGAATGTAGAAGATGGTAAAGAAAAATTTGTAGCATTCCTTGTTGGAGGCATGAAAGAAGAAAATTAAAATTTGCAGTAGTGATGGAGGAGTAGCTTGAAGGTGTAAACCTTGAAAAAGTGATACAAGTTGCAGTAGAGGAAGAGAAATTTATGACATTAGAAGTTGTCAAGGTAAAGTTTAATGAGTTTTGTAATGTTGAATTTGCAATGAATCTACATGTTGAAATGAGTAAAGATTTAGACAATGATTGTGTAGTGATAGAGTGGAATGCAAATGTTGCATATTTGTATGTAGAAGTTGTGAGAGAGTGTGCATGCAAGATTTGGTGGAGGTGGTCGATTTGTGGTGGGATTGATCACATGAAAGAGGATAGAAGAGAAGTAATTGGAAGAGGAAAGGAGAGAACCATTGGTAGTGGAGGATGGTTCATGGTTGACATGATTCCATAAGGGGAACGAAGAAGAGGATGAAAAATTATGGGAGGAAGATGGCGAGCATTCTGACAAAGTGCTGGAAAAGAAGAAGATTTTTTTTCTAGGGTACCATCTTAGCATTGGAGTATGTTGCAAGTTGCTTGCAACTTGAAAGAGTAGTTCTACTACTCAACTCCATCTTGTGAGCCTATTCTCACAAAATTTCTACCCAACATGTCTAATGTAGGAGCACCTGGGCAGATTGGTAATTTTGCATCACCAAAAATATCGCTTCTTATTTTTGTTATTTTCAATAAGGGCTAATGTGAGCTAATGTGTGGGAAATTAAATAATTTTAAAGTATTGTAATTTTTCCATATGGAAATTTGTAATTGTAATTTTGGAGGTAAATTAACTTCAATAAAGGTTACAAAAGCATCTCAAAGGAATATTCTATCCTAGGCATCCATTTCTAGGTTTAGATCACTTTGCATCCATGTTCTTGCATGTTCATTTGCATGCTTTGCATGCATTTACATGTTGAGCACCCAAGCTTGCATGTTGGTGCATCTTCTTGCATGGAGTCATCAGAACTGTCAGAGATTAAGGAAACATTGAGTTTGACCAAATTTGATTGGTTGAGGTTTAGGAACCCATGTGAAAGCTATGTGAGCATTTAGAAATTTTTATTATGTTATGATTTTTTCCTCAAATGGGGCATGGTTTTTCCAAGGTGGTAATTGCATGTTGTTTTGAGAAACCATAGTGGTTTTCTCATTCACAAAATTCTATATATATTGATGCCTTGTCATTATAAGAAGTTGGCTTTGAGGAGTTGCACGTTTACATAACTAGATGTTGTCGAATTGAGCATAGGATTAAAGACTCCATGTTGTAAATTTTCGTAATCAAAAGGCCATGTTGTAAGGGAATCTTGTGAGCTTCTACATATTTTAATTCCATTTCATTATTTAGATAATAGAATATATTGTTCCTTGCATTTTTTTGTGCAATCTATGTTATTGTTGTGAGTTTCAAATTGTAAGGGGAGTACCCTTCATCAATTTCTCAATTTGTGATATTACTATTTTTATGTTAGTTTTGAATGTGAAATCATTATAATCATCATATTGGATTAATTTTGAATCCATTTTCATATTTGAAAACACCTTAAAAGTTAATATTATAGTTTAGTTCACCTTGTTTTTCAACAAAATTGATTCTCATTATGCACAATCTTGGTCATTACATCCCTTGATGGGTATTCCACAACTAATGACCTATAGTTTGATCATTTCAATCATTCTTTGTGTTATAGAAGCATAGTACCAAAGATTCAAAAACCAAAGGACTAAAGGAAATTGGATGATTGGGTTGTGGCTATTATATCAATAGACTTCAAAGATATGATTCCAAAAATTTGCATTCAATACCAAACCTAGACATGTAAAATGATAAACACAAAGTTAAAAGTGGTTAAAAGAGCCCAATAATGCTAAATGAAGAAGATAGAAACATTGTAGGAGCTCTTGACTTAAGAATAGAAAAAATCAAAAGAACTTTGAACCTATATTCTACATGCACAACAATAAAATTGTGGACTTGATGGAGGATTCTAAGAACAAGCAACTAGAACTCACTAACTATGAAAAAAATGGTAGAGGAGCTAAACCAAAAATATCTCAAGCTAGAGGTTAAGCTATGGGAAAATTATGAGAATAATATGGGCTAAGAATTCGAGAAATTTAACCGTAGTAACATGGATCATGTAAACCTAATTTTTATAAAGGATCTCTTTTGGTGTGTCCCACCTAATTGAACTACTTAATTTTATTGAAATGATTCAAATTAAGGTGTCTAATGGATAGAAAATTCTTGAGACTACCATAATAGTAGTCTAAGATAATCCCATGGATGCTAAGAAATATTTTGTGTGCATTGGACAAGCTTTTGAAGCACATTATGGAAATTAGTATAAGTGAATGCTATGGCACAACTAGTACTATAACCTATTTTGTCTTATGATTAAAAAACTTAAATAATGCTATGAAGAGATGAAATTATCTATTAAAAAATCCTATTAATTGTAGAGGCTCATACATTATCTTAATCAATAAAGGTCTCTCCAATCCTTAGGCACATGATGGATCACTTCCAATCACATATACATATCAACTAGTACTTATCAAAAGAATGGATGATCACTATGCATTGAAAATTCTTCCTATTATTCCAATAGATCTAGTTTCCTTTAAGTGGTGGAATTGTTGAATAATCATAAGTGGGATGTCCTACTCAATGCACTTGCTAAGATCCCAATGAATTTTTTTAAGTTGTTTTAATCATTTGTATTCTTCATTCATTTATATTCATTTGATATTCTTTTATGACTCTACTAACCAATGTAATAATGCTTGGGATCTTATTTTTTCCAAGTAAGAATCACATAAAAATGTCAAAATACTATACATTTTTAGTATACACCTTTGAAATGAAACTTAAGACCTTATTGAATTCTATCTTCTATCAGACCCTTGTAAGTTCTCAATAAAAGTGAGTTTATTCATCAATTTTCAATAAAGATAGGTCTAGTCATGCAAGATTTCCTTGAAGCATGAGTTCCTATAAACATATTGAAAATTTAGAGGGTTGTCACAATCCATATTAGAGTAAAAACTTACCAACCATCGATCTTCCAATCTAAAAGTGAGGGTTACTTCTTCAAGTTGATCCAACATAAAGAAAAGTCATATCACCCACTTATCTTCAAAATGTATGAATCACTCTTAGAGAGTATTTTTTCTAGTAGACTTCTTCTAACATTTTTTCCACCCACTCAATCTCATTTCCTAGTCACTTATTTCAAAATCTCTTATACTAACTCATGATTTTTCAACTATAAATGCTAGTTGTTTATCCCTCAAACTTGAGGAACTCTTTGTTCAAGATGGAGAATCTTTGGTCATGATGCTTATCAATGATTTGTACCTTAAAGATCTCATGAGCTCCATCTAATGATTTTTAGTTGTTTATTCAAGCAATGGTTTAAATTCCACGAGCACATTATGGTCAGGGAGCAATATTCTTATAAAGAAATAATGAGAACCCTAATTATTTGAAGTTTTACCTTTGCTTATTGGTTCGCATACTTCATTTCAACTACTTTGCAATTGATCGTCTTTTTTCCCTTCTCATATTTGTCCCTCCCACTCTCTTGTATCCCTCATTATTTAGTTCCTTGACGTCAATCATAATATGTGGCATGATTTGGTGGTTTTCAATTGTATATAAATATGATCTTTGACATTTTGTTTAATAAAAAAAGCCTACATCTTTATCGCTCAACATCTCATCTTGGAGAGTGTATTTAGAATTCTAAGTGTTTTTAATGTTCATTGTTTGCTTATGATCCTTTTGTTGTGTAGGTTAACATGTTTAAATTAACATGTGACGTTTTCAATATTTTCTATTTCTACATTTGTGCTTTTGTGTTAATTGTAGTGCCAATCGCACTAAGTGTTGAACACGGATGGAAGAGAAAACACTAAAGGATAGTCAATTGATCTATTCTTTTCTGTACATTGCCTTTTATTTTTGATTCTGCAATCTTCACGTCATTTTTGAGCCCTCAAACTATATGAAACCTTTTATCTTGGCAATTGTTACACTAAGAGTTGATTGGTGCTAGAATAGATGAGATGAAATGAAGAAACTAATTTTGTTTGGAGATTCTTACGAATTTAAAGAATTTTTGGGTTCAAAGATTTTCGTTGTTGATTTTTATTAGAATCAATAAAACTAATGTTTCTCATTGATTCGATGATTAATCACAAATTTATAGATTTTGAAATTCCTCCATAGACCAAATAGATTCATTCTTCCTTATATAAGACTTATTCTCCAACAATAAGAAATATTCTCTCACCCCTCATAATGCTAATTCATTATAAGAATGAGGTCAAGAAGGCCAACCCTTCCAAAACCTGAACAATGTAACATATTATTATATATTTATGTTTCTGCTTCATTATAGCAATTATACTTCTTCTTTTTTAATTTTATTGGAGGGTTTTAAATTTAACTCACAAAATTATTTAGCTACTTGATATGGAGCACAAAAACCTCTTCAATTGAGAGCCAAGTATTGAGGGGTATCCATTCTCCGAAAGTCACTCGAGGCATAACCCCAACCTCATCCCTTATAGTGTCCAGACCTTGAACTCAACAAGACTTGATCCTTGATAGATTCAGTGAGAACAACCATTCAACTAACCTCATCCCTTATAACATTAAGACCTTGGACTCAATAAAACTTGATCCTTGATAAATTCAGTGAGAACAACCATTCAACTAACTTCAGGAATAGACCACAGACTCATTAACAACATTATAAATTTAAACTCGGTGCTGCAAATTACTTCTCAATTTCAAAAACAAAATTATTAAATAAGTGCATGTCTTTCTAATTTGTCAATCTAAGAATCTTCGCATCTCAATCAAAAGGTTCTAAGATTTAACATTAAAAAAAGATGTGGGACTGTCCAGCCCGTAAACAGATGGATTCCTGCGCATAAATGTCACATATCAACAATCAAAAGTGTAGAGATCCTCGTTTACCTAAAAATTAACAACCTTTCCCATCAAAGTCAAACTCCAGAGCAAGTCTTTTGAAACCTTGTGCATTTTAATGATTCTTCACGTATCTAATGAATGCTCTCTATTCCAAAACAGAAAAAAAACAATTTTATCATTTTATCATAATAAGAGCAATTATTACAGATAAATTAAGCTCAGAAGTACCCTCATTTCTCTGTTAACCATTTCAAACATCTGTCATCCGTTCTGTTGGCAAACACGTGGCAGATCCGTCATCTGTTTTGTTGGCAAAATATTTTACATGAGGCAGTTGTAAGGAAAGGTTGTATTTTGGCATGGCATTTTTTATGGAATATATGGTAGCATTTGTTTAAAGCAGGAAAAATTGAAAAAGTATCATAATGTTGTCGGCAGCTGTGATTGACCGTAATCTGACAAGTCTGAACGCATTATTTTTTTTTTTTAGTCCTTTCTCGCCAAGTATTGACTTTGCATGGCGGACTCCAAATTATGTTTAAAGTTGGTTAAGGTTGTGGGTATCGGTTTATTCTGTGCAAACGGTTCTTTGATGCGTTTCATTTCTGCAAGATGAATTCATTCTGCAAAACAGGAAATAATCTGTTGGGTCAAGATATTTTTGTTGTGCGAAACAGGAAAGTCGTTTGGTGGATACAGGCAGGTTCATTGTTTGTTTTTTTTCAAATGAAGTTTCAGGTCTATACATTTATCTTTCTCAAAAAGAATAAAAGTTTTCTTATATATTCGATTTTTGCTCATGTATGAGGATCTGGGGCAAATTAAAGAAGGAAGAAACTTCTTAAGGTCGGACAGAGTCTTGAGTTTCACAGGTATGAGGTTTTGCATTTTTCGGGCAGTATCTTGGGCATAACAGGTATGAAGATTTTACATTTTTGTTCACTTCTAAAGAGGGTCTCAAACCCGGAATATGGCTATGCAGTTTTTAGAAGTTTGAATAAATTTTTTGGGGGGTTTAAACTCAGGGTATTATATACAGTTTTTGTTGGTTCAAAACAAAAGGAAATGAGTAAACGTTTCCAGTCAGTTGCAAAGCAAAATGTCGTTATGGAAACTGTCTTCGATTATCTCAAAAATGGAGCTTAATGATTATCAGTTTTGACTGAATCAAATTCGTAATCTGAAACTATTTTTTGGTAAAGCATTTAAGAGGAAGTTTGTTTAACAGATTCTAACTGGTTCAGTTAGAAACATGTAACTGATCTGTTTCGACGTTCTTATATAACACTTGTAATCTTTAGATACATGTATGTGTGTGTGTGTAAAAACATATATATATATATGTATCTGAGGATAAGAGGCTTGAAAGTTTTGATCATAAACTTGTATACAGATATGAGTGATATATACACATTTGTATATGTATATGAGTTGTAATAAATTTCTGAGCAGTAGTTACTGCCGATTGTAAAGGGTTGGAATCAATAAAAGATACAAGTTCATGGAGTGGTTTTTCTCCCTATGACAAAATCGTGAGGTTTTGGAGGGTTTTCCACTCGGCACAATTTGGGTGTCTCTCCATTTTTGTGAGTTTCATTATTTTATGCTTATGATGAATGCTTACATTTCTTCTGCATAGATTGTATATATTCTGTTATAAGTTGCCTATTGAAAAATTGTGATAAGTTTTGAAATAAGGTAATAAGGTTCTGATTCACCCCCCCTCTCAGAACCTTGGCACTTCCAACAATTGGTATCAGAGCATAGGATTCCCTTTAGGAATTGATCCCTGGTTATTGGAAGTTATGGCACATTCTGAAGGAGCTTTCCTTAATAGGGCACCTTTATTTGATGGAAATGATTATGTTTTCTGGAAAGTTAAAATGGAAGCATTTATACATTCTCTAGATGTAAGGATGTGGGATGTAGTAACAACAAAATACACTGTTCCAACGTCAGTCCCTACTGATGCTGATGAGAAACTAAAATTTGAATTAGATAAGAAGGCTAGATATGCTCTTCTCTGTGGTCTTACTAGAGATGTTTTTGCAAAAGTTATTTATTGCAAATCTGCAAATGATATATGGGTAAAACTTGAAACTATCTATCAAGGAGATGACAAGGTTAAAGAATCTAAACTGATTACTCTTAAAACTCAGTTTGACAATCTGAAAATGAGTGAGGATGAAACCATTGCTGCATATTTTTTAAGAGTTGAGGAAGTTGTGAATGCCAGGAAGGGTCTAGGTGAAGACATAGAAGAACATGATGTTGTTTCAAAGGTTATTAGGTCAGTACTACCTAAATTTGAAACAAAAATTTCTACATTAGAAGAAAATAAAAGTTTTTCAAAAATGATCTTACATCAACTTCAAGGAACTCTAACTGCATATGAAATGAGAATTAGTAATCAAGCTAGTTCTTCATCAAAAGAATCAGCCTTTAAGGTTGAAAAGAATGATGAGAGTGATTCAGATCTAATTGATGCTTTAGATGCATTACTGGTTAAAAGAATGACAAAGAAATATAAAAGCAAACCTAAATGCTTCAGTTGTGGTCAATTAGGACACTTTGCTGCTAGATGCCCAAATATTGAACTTGATGATTGTGATGAGAAATCTGAGAAGTTTTCTAGAAAGAAGCCTTGGAATCAGAATAAAAGGTTTAAGGATTTCAAAAAGAAAAGTCTTTTTTCAAAAGAAGATCCAAATGAAGAATCCAGTGATGCAGATGAAGAAGGGGAAAAATTGTTCATGGCTGAAATTGTTCATACTCCTAAATCTGAATCAAATGAGCCTGAATCCTCATCTGATTTAGAAATAGAAGTAGATCTTGAAGAAGAACTTCTAAGATCCCTGCAAGAAATTAAAAGGTTAAAAAAATCAGTTGCGAATCATGAGACTGAAAATCAAAAACTTCAAGATGAGTTAATAAAAGCAAATTCAATTATAGAAAGTCAAAAATTCTTACTTGAAGAAAAGGATAAAAAATAGAATATCTTGCAATGTTCATCTGAAGAATCTACTAATCAGAAAACAAAGTTGTTTTTCAATGGATATTGTTTCAACTGTAATATTTTTGGGCACAAAGCAATCTTTTGTAAAAATAGCACTAGACAAGGCAAAAGAAAAGTTATTAGATGCTTCAAATGTTTTTACTATGGTCACTATGCAAATCAGTGCAAATTAAATTTGAGACCTAAACAAATATGGAAACAAGTAAAGACAAATGAAAAGTCCTTAATTGTTGAAACAGTCTTATTTGCTCAGAAATCTGCAACATGGGTGTTGGATAGTGGTTGTTCTCATCATATGACTGGATGCAAGAACAAATTCAAAACCTTAGAAAACTTTGATGGAGGATTTGTACATTTTGGTGATAACTCAGGAGCTTATATAACAGGAAAAGGCTCAATAATCTTAAACAATGATACACCAATACATGATGTGTACTTTGTTGAAGGGTTGAAACATAACCTTTTAAGTGTCAGTCAGATATGTGATAATGGATATTCTATCTCTTTTAATGCAAAAGAATGTTATATTAAAAATGGGAAAGATAGAGTCATTGCCAGTGGGTTAAGAACAAATGGTAATCTGTATAATCTGATAGATTCAACTATTCAAGAAACATCTTTGGTCAATACCTGCTTTATGAGTCAAGTGGAAGAAAATTGGCTATGGCACAAAAGACTGGGACATTTGAACTTTGATAATCTTGCTAGAATCAGCAAGAATAAAAAGGTCAGGGGACTACCACAAATAACTAAACCTGCATCTGTTTGTGAAGAGTGTATAAAAGGTAAGCAAACAAGAGTTTCTTTTAAAACAAAAGAATATCTGTCAAATAGACCACTTGAACTAGTACATACTGATTTATGTGGTCCAACCAAAACAGCCTCTTTAAATGATGAAAGATATTTCATGCTGTTCGTAGATGATTATTCAAGAATGGTTTGGGTAACATTTCTGAAACATAAATCAGAAGCCTTTGAACGTTTCAAAATTTTCAGAAAGATGGTGGAAAGAGAAACTGATTTAAAACTGAAATGCTTAAGATCAGATAGAGGAGGAGAGTTCACTTCTCAAGAATTTATTGAATATTGTGAAAAATGAGGTATAAAAAGACAATACTCTACTACTAGGACACCACAACAAAATGGGGTTGTAAAGAGAAAAAATAGAACTGTCAAGGAAATGGCCAGGACCATGTTGAATGAACCAAAGTTGCCTGACAAGTTCTGGAAAGAAGTTGTTCATACAGCTGTCTATATTTTAAATAGAGCACAAATCAGAATTAGAACAGCTTATACACCATATGAATTATGGTATGGGAAAACAGCAAATGTTAAGAACTTTAAAATATTTGGTTGCAAATGTTTTATCAGAAAGAATGATGATTCTCTAGAAAACTTTAACTCAAGATCTGATGAAGGGATTTTTCTTGGGTACTCTACACATAGCAAAGCATATAAATGCTATAATAAAAGGCTGAACAAAATTGTAGAAGCGATAAATGTCATGTTTGATGAAACATCTGTATGCTGTAATGACAGAGAAGAATATGAAAGTTTATCTTTTCAAGAATCAGAAAGTTTTCATAATGAAAATTGTGAACAAGATAAAGTTGAAACTGATGATGAAGATGAACTTGCGGGAAAAATAGAATCAGAAAATTGTTCCAGTTCTAAAATCACTAGTGATGGATCAAAATTAAAAACATCTTCTAGAATAATAGCTAAGAGACATCCTGAGTCTCAAGTTATTGGAGATATTGATAAAGGAATTTTAACTAGAAGAAAAGCCAAAATAGGAGAACAAGTAAATATTGCTGAACAATTTTGTTTGATAGCAGATTTTGAACCAAAGAATGTAACTGAAGCCCTATCAAATTCTAGTTGGCAAAATGCTATGCTAGATGAAATAAATCAGATAGAGAAAAACAAGACTTGGGAACTTGTTCCCAGACCTGATGGTAAAAATGTTATTGGTGGAAAATGGATATTCCACAATAAACTAAATGAGGAAGGTGTAGTGATCAGAAATAAAGCCAGATTTGTTTGCAAAGGATATGCACAACAAGAAGGAGTTGATTTTGGTGAAACCTTTGCACCAGTTGCAAGGATGGAGTCAATTAGAATCTTTCTTGCATATGCCACTCATAAAAATTTCACTGTTTACCAAATGGATGTCAAAACTGCTTTCTTAAATGGATATCTTGAGGAGGAAGTTTATATGGAACAGCCAGAAGGTTTCGAATCTTCTGACAAGCCTGATTATGTTCTTCGTCTCAAAAAGGCCTTATATGGTTTAAAACAAGCTCCTCGAGCTTGGTATTCCAGATTAGATAAACATCTAATTGCAAATGGATTCATTAAAGGAAATGTGGACAACACTTTGTATACAAAAATGGACAATGAAAATTTATTGGCTGTTGAAATATATGTAGATGATCAACGAAGTACTAGTGGTGCTGCATTTTTCTTAGGTGATCGGTTAGTTGCTTGGCACAGTAAAAAACAAGAATGTGTCACTATTTCTACTGCTGAGTCTGAAATTATTGCTGCAACAGCATGTTGTACTCAGTTACTTTGGATGTCTTATCGGCTTTCAGATTTGGGTATTCATGTTCAAAAACCTCTGAAAATCCTTTGTGACAATACTAGTGCTATTCAGATTTCTAAAAATCCTGTTATGCATTCTAGAACTAAGCATGTTGCCATCAAATTGCAGTTTATTCGCGAACATGTGTCATCAAATGAGGTCATTCTTATTCATGTCCCTTCTAAATTACAAGTTGCTGATATTTTTACCAAAGCTCTACCTAGAGAATTGTTTGAACAGTTCAGAATTCGATTGGGAGTCTTCTCTCAATCCATGCTGGAATAAGTTTTTTTACTTTTCATATTCTGTGTTAGGTTTCTGCTTCTTTCACAGAAAACATTTATGAAAAGCAGATGGTTAGATTTTTGATGCATAAATTTTGGGGGAGTAATCAATTTGATCAGGCACAGGTTCAGTTTTGTTTTGGCATAGCAGTTTGATCAGGCACAGGTTCGGTTTTGATTTGGCACAGCAATTTTTCACAGTTTTGATTTGGCACAGGTTTGGCTTTAACAAGAATTTTCACAGTTTTGTTTTGGCACAGAAGTTTTGGTTTGATCAGGTGCACTTGGTTCATAGGTTTATCATGTTTTCATGGTAAATCAACATGGTATTTTAGTTCATTATCTTGTTTATAATCAACATGGTATTTCAGTTCATTTTATGAAATGGTGAAAATTTTTGCATCAAAAATGGGGGAGATTGTTAACCATTTCAAACATCTGTCATCCGTTCTGTTGGCAAACACGTGGCAGATCCGTCATCTGTTTTGTTGGCAAAATATTTTACATGAGGCAGTTGTAAGGAAAGGTTGTATTTTGGCGTGGCATTTTTTATGGAATATATGGTAGCATTTGTTTAAAGCAGGAAAATTTGAAAAAGTATCATAATGTTGTCGGCAGCTGTGATTGACCGTAATCTGACAAGTCTGAATGCATTATTTTTTTTTTTTAGTCCTTTCTCGCCAAGTATTGACTTTGCATGGCGGACTCCAAATTATGTTTAAAGTTGGTTAAGGTTGTGGGTATCGGTTTATTCTGTGCAAACGGTTCTTTGATGCGTTTCATTTCTGCAAGATGAATTCATTCTGCAAAACAGGAAATAATCTGTTGGGTCAAGATATTTTTGTTGTGCGAAACAGGAAAGTCATTTGGTGGATACAGGCAGGTTCATTGTTTGTTTCTTTTCAAATGAAGTTTCAGGTCTATACATTTATCTTTCTCAGAAAGAATAAAAGTTTTCTTATATATTCGATTTTTGCTCATGTATGAGGATCTGGGGAAAATTAAAGAAGGAAGAAACTTCTTAAGGTCGGACAGAGTCTTGAGTTTCACAGGTATGAGGTTTTTCATTTTTCGGGCAGTATCTTGGGCATAACAGGTATGAAGATTTTACATTTTTGTTCACTTCTAAAGAGGGTCTCAAACCCGGAATATGGCTATGCAGTTTTTAGAAGTTTGAATAAATTTTTTGGGGGGTTTAAACTCAATGGTATTATATACAGTTTTTGTTGGTTCAAAACAAAAGGAAATGTCGTTATGGAAACTGTCTTCGATTATCTCAAAAATGGAGCTTAATGATTATTAGTTTTGACTGAATCAAATTCGTAATCTGAAACTGTTTTTTTTGGTAAGGAAGTTTGTTTAACAGATTCTAACTGGTTCAGTTAGAAACATGTAACTGATCTGTTTCGACGTTCTTATATAACACTTGTAATCTTTAGATACATGTATGTGTGTGTGTGTAAAAACATATATATATATATATATATATGTATCTGAGGATAAGAGGCTTGAAAGTTTTGATCATAAACTTGTATACAGATATGAGTGATATATACACATTTGTATATGTATATGAGTTGTAATAAATTTCTGAGCAGTAGTTACTGCCGATTGTAAAGGGTTGGAATCAATAAAAGATACAGGTTCATGGAGTGGTTTTTCTCCCTATGACAAAATCGTGAGGTTTTGGAGGGTTTTCCACTCGGCACAATTTGGGTGTCTCTCCATTTTTGTGAGTTTCATTATTTTATGCTTATGATGAATGCTTACATTTCTTCTGCATAGATTGTATATATTCTGTTATAAGTTGCCTATTGAAAAATTGTGATAAGTTTTGAAATAAGGTAATAAGGTTCTGATTCACCCCCCCCCTCTCAGAACCTTGGCACTTCCAACATTCTCTCTTTGTAGTTCCACAAATTTCAGCTCAAATGAACATTTAGGTTCTGATAGAAATTTCACAGTTTATAAGTTAGTGGGTTTTGGAAAGAGTTGTGTGTGTATATAAGTTTTTTAAGGTTTTAATTTATATTTTATGATTTATAAGAAAGTTTAGATAATTATGAGGTTTTCTGCAGTTTTCATAATCTCTAAGTTAAGAGTAATATTTTTTTTTTTAAATTGTGTGATGAATTGTTGGTGGTGAGTTTTCCTAGAAATGAATTTGTCATGGTGATGAATTGTTGGCAATGAATTGTTGGAGATGAATTGATGGTGGTGAATTTGCTAAAGACATCGAATTGTTATGAATGTTTAAGATTACATCGTGTATATATAATTTTTTCAGCGATGTTTTAGATTACATTTTGTAAATCATAATGAAAGGTCTAATTGAAAGTAAAGAGCATCTGTTAAGATTCCTAATGTGACAGATTCTTATATAATCCTGTAAAATTTATGTTTAGTAAGAATTATCAGACCTTCTCACATTAACATGTTTAATAAGAATTACCCAAAACACTTTTCAAAATTTAACCAGAACTTTATCATGAAATACTTGAACACAAAAATACAATGAAATAGATATCCACAAACCCTGGCACCAGGTTTGGAAGAACAAACTGAGACCCTGACCTAATATTTAATAAACCAGGAAGAAAATTTCGGTGCCCTCAACAGAGGTAATCTTAACTACAAAAGCCTAAGAATCAAGAATATTGCTTAATTATATCATCAAAGTTGATGCCCAACATCTGCTTCCAAGAGAAGCACTGGCATGATCAAGTACACACACAGTTTTACCTTTTACTTATGTTTGTATACAATTCTGTAACCTATTCAGGTATCAATGGAGGATACCCTATTCATGGCTTCACGGGTTGCTCCTCCTTTCCAGCACATATCAGATGCTGATTTACCCAATTACCCATTACAAATCATCACAAAAGATCATCTGGATCTAAAATACTGCAGATTTTCTTGCACCCATTTGGCCATTCAAAACTTTTACCAGATCTTATCGAGGATGTCTGAATTCTTGACCAGTTTTCACCAGATTCATATAATATAATAAGTGTATTCAATCCTCTGTCCAAGAACAGCCCCGACGTCCAGTTGTTCTTTTACATTCCACAACTATCATGTCGAAGATGGATCAATTCTTGTCCTGATTCTCTCTATAATTATACAATACAATATCCTGTAACCAACCCTGTTCCATAAAATCCATCCATTTAAGTTAATTTTATCATAATTCTGATGTCATCTATTACTGGGCACAGAATTGTGTCCAGGACTGGGACCAGATGGGGGAACAGGTCCCTTGGCAAGCATTGTGTAAAAGCCAGTAAACCTGCAAAGCTTGTTACAATTCTTCAAAGGAATTGTAATGGAATCGACAGAGGAAACCTCAGCAGCAGCAGCCTTACTAAGCTTGGAGCTCTGTTGGCTCTTCATATGAAACATGGCTCTTGAGCAGGTCCCTAGCCGACCCATTTCAAGAACCAGTGCAAGAATCAATGCTAATACCAGCATTTTCCTGTAATATCTCATAGTCCTCCTGCGCCTCAATCTCGCTGCCCAATTCAAGAAGGCTCAATTCATGAATACAAAAAGGATTTCTACCCAATTCAAGAAGGTTCAATTCAGGCTCAATTCATGAATACAGAAAGGATTTCTACCCAATTCAAGAAGGCTTAGTTCATGAATACAGAAAGGATTTCTACCCAATTCAAGAAGGCTCACTTCATGAATACAGAAAGGATTGCTACCCAATTAAAGAAGGCTCAAATCATGAATACAGAAAAGATTGCTGGCCAATTAAAGAAGGCCCAATTCAGGAATTCTCAAAGGATTTGGATCAAATCAAAATTTCATTAAAGGCGACTTTAGTGGAAGGGGCAGTTTGACTTGTAAATGGATACGGAAGAGTAACAGGTGTAATAGTAGTGTGATTGTCAAATCTGACTGTGCAATGGGGTGGCCGGCTACCTAAGATAGTCATCAAATCTCCCCCCTCCACAACACATCGCCTTCCTTCTTTTCCACCTCCCCCACAGTTGAACACATTGAATGCTGTCACACCTTCCTCTTGGTTTAATAGTATGGAATTGAGGAGTCCACCAACTCTATTATCCAATCAAACATTAATGCTTCCTTGATTGACAAAATATTCCGATTATGATATATCTGGTTCATCACATATTCTCCACGTCTTATCCACTTAGTTCTGCAATTAGCAAATAAGCATAGAATTAAAGCCCACAATCAAAAGCTTAAAACTCTTAAATATTTTAAATTGAAAATTTAATTGAAGATAAGGTGTGTAGTTATTTAGATATAGAATAAGATAAAGTTTTATATCTGGATTAAATTAAAAGTTTTTATTTTTTCAAATATTATAAATTTAAAATCTAATTGAAATTCATATAGTAAGAGAGAGAAATACATTAGTTAAAAAGAGAGAAAAATGAAAACAACATGTATTCATAAAATAAGTTTTGAAAAGATAAAATAAATCTCTAATCATTATGTTAACATCATAAAAGTTATTGTTGACTTCATTATTAGAGAACCAACTTTTCAAGAAAGAATTTTTTCAATACCAAACCAAAACTTCAACATCTAACCAAATTAATAGTTGAAAATCTATGTATCTGGAAAGCAAAAGGAATAGACAAGAACATTGAAAGTAAAAGATATTTAACCTAACTAAAAACCAAGTCTTTGGACAAGAATAAAAATGTTTTGAGAAAAGATTTCGTTAAAAAAGGAATTAAAGTCTATGTTAAATTTCAATTGCTAGAGTTGGGTTGTAAAAAAATAAAAAATAAAATAATAGAAGATACATAAATAGAAACAAAAATTAACAAATAATTAGTAAATAGAATATTGTAAAAAAATTGGAAAATAGACTCAAGAACTCACTAACTCACTAACTCACTATCCACTATGCTACTATACCACACTATTGTCTTAGGATGGTAAAAATAATCAAATTCTTGATCTAGAATTATTTTGTCTATACACAAAGGGAGCCAAGACACAACAAAAGAAGCATGGGAGGTCTCCAAGAATGTATAAAATGATAAAAAGAAGTAATATAATGTTATTTAAACCGAATGAGACCACAAAAGTATGAAAAAGGGAACCACACCTATGTGTGAATGTAGAGCTATGAAACAAGTATAGCCGGGATAATAATAATAATGTTTAGGAGTTTTTGGGAGCTTTCCATGAATGGTGAAGTCCTTGATTTAGTCTTGCTTTCCAAGAATAGTAAAGGTCGTAATTTAATCTTTTGACCTTCATGGATAGTCAAATAGAAAATAGATATTAGAGAGTGTGTTCTTAGCCTATGTTATCTAGGATTAAGAGAAACAATGATAAAAGAAATAAATTTATGAGCATTAATCATTAGTCTACAAGAATAATATCCTAGTGTGTATAGAAAGAAATAGGAGGTGATAACTCTAATAGTATTGTTGTACCTTTGCACTCATGCACCATTTTTGCCATTGGAAAAATGGGGATCCCCTCTTTTTGTTTTGAGTGTCTTTGTTTTCCTTCTTTCCTTTCTATTGACGACTTGATGTTCGCAACAACAGGGCGAATAAATTCTTCACAAACAAACCGCAAAGAGCTCATCCTTCTTGAAAGACTTAACCAAAGGCAACCCTAGGGGATCCATATGATAGGACAAAGGTTGGCTCAGTTCAATCCCAAGTCTCTAGTAGTCAGGTCTTGACAGTACTATGTTCACTTCAGGGTATGCTGTGATATTGCTATTAATCTCAAAGGGAATATGTTTGTTTGAAATCATATTTATTAGACATTGGATTTTCAGTTAGATCATTAAATAAGATCATGAAATCAAAAGATTTGAAATAATATTTCATGAATATCAACAATTTTTCTATCACTTAAGTAGATTTAGCTTTAAGCATTCAACAATTTCATAGGAAACGAAAGATTTTCAATAAATTTCCATTCATTCATCTATTTTTTGAAACATTTTCTAGAATTTAAACATCTATTCTAAAATAAAGCATAAAAATACTGAAAATTAAAATTTCTCCTGGTTATTCTCCATGCATGCCCCAAATAATTAACCAAATCAAAGCAAACCGCTTTATAATTCATCAGATTGCTTCACAACTACGTATAAAATGGTGTGAGCTTTTAAAGAGAGGGGTTTTATTTTGGACACCGAGTAGGTTCTCCATGCACCCTTAAACGATGCAACACATAGTCTTGTTTGGCTTAACTAAAAAAACCAGCTACAATGATTCATGAGATAGGTAGCTATCAAATTGGCTTCAATATTGATTAATATCTATGTGCATACAAGTTTTTAGACCAGAGTGATTTAGAAAATATGAAAAAAGAACAAAACTTAGAGAAGTTTTGGCTCTTCTGATATCCACAAATTTTGAGCTTAACTTAAAAAGAAGTATCCTCTGGCCTTTTATAGAGGTAAGACACAGATAGGATAAGACAAATACATGAGAGGAAATCCAAGGGATGAATCACATCAAGGCACATGGAATGTAGTGACTAGTAAGAGAATTGCAATTGAAGTCAACAAAGGTCAACTCAAATTGCACGTTGAAGCACTTTGGGCTTTAATCCTTTTATTTTCACTAGGAAATAACTTGAATCAGGATAGTGTGTGGGAACTTTCCCATATATTTAGAACGATTAATTTGTCATCTTGTTCCCACACCCTATTCTGCTTCGGGCTTTCTACTCTCAAGAATGGGCTTCCATGAAGATTGGCATTTGTCTCCACCACATGTGCAATACCAAGATCTCCAACATTCCGGTAGACTCAAAGCCCTCTGCCTTATAACCTCCCAGAGTATACAACCTAATCTGGATATAATTCTATCCGTGATTCAAATTTTCCTAACCGTCCATACTAGAACTTTGCATCTCCTGCAATCACACATTCCACTCATTAAATCCTTTAAAAAAAAAACATTTATAAACATCTCATGTTAATGAAACCATCATTCAATTGTTATCACATAAATTTCTCATAAATAACACACTTTCTAGCATATTACAAATTCTTGCATGATTATCTTTCATATACCGGGTTATTGGACTATTAGACTCATTGGATAACCTCATGATTTTAAAACTTCACTTTACATCTATACCCGGTACTTGGTACCCAGTATTTAGCTTTACCCATGATTTTTCCTTGGACTTTGGTTTTATCAGAACTTCCATCTTACTGGACCTCAACTACTAGACCAGATCATTCTGCTCACATTTGTGTTACATTTTTTCCTTTTTCAAACATTCTCGGTTCTCGAGCTAGCTCATGCCATAAGAGTTAAGAGTTAGTTTTTTTTTTCTTGGGTCCCCAAGTCTTACAGTCTTGGGGTGTGTTGTGAGACCACACAACAACTTGCAACCAATAAAACCAAATTTAAACCAAAACTTGAGATTAAATCACTAGCTGTAAATTATAATTTATGTATATTCTAAAACAATAACTTTTACCTTTACCTAGATTCTGGCATAGAAAAGTAAAACTCCCTAGAAAACATTTGTGTTTGCTCTAATTAATTCTAGTTTTCAGAATTCAGTGAAAATAATTAGTTCATTGACATTGACCTACATATTATGGTAATCCTCCAAAGGCAATTAGGGATAGAGCCTTGCTACCAGTCAAGCATCCATAGCCCCGACAAGGTTATCTCTGTAATTCCCCCCAAACATAGCTCTACTGCCAACCAAACATCTATAGCCCCGATAGAGATATTTGGATAGCCTAAAGAGTTGATTTGTTTTTATTTTAGATACTGCAATGATAGATTATTTTCTCTTTTGATATTTCAATGATAGCTCAGTTTTTAACTTGCAAGCAATGAAGCCTACTATTAAGTTGGGAATTACAGTGGTAGTGAAGGTTACCTTTTGATTTTTCATTCAATGCAAATCACTTCATCAATTCACTACTTTCCAAAAATTCATTTAATAATTTCTTGTTGGTGCATATTTCTAGCTAAATTTTACCACTTTATGTCAAATCCTAGCTAACTGCAACCCACTATATGTTAGAAAATATGCATAAATTAAAATTTATCAACAACCAATTTAATCACCAAATTTAAATCTAAATTTAGAACTGGATTAGTCGCCACCCTTCCGATAAAATTTTATGGCAACTACTAAATACTCGGCTAACACTTTTGATTTGATGGCACTACACCACATTAATGAATTGGGAATGCCATGATGACATTGAAACACAATCACATTATTCTTCAATAAATTCACACGCCTTAACTCACGCGTATTGCTTCTTTCAAATTACCTGGGTGATGACATGTGCTGCCTTACTGGCTTCATTTTCCTTTTTACTCTGCATACACAAGCACCTCCATAATTAATACAGCTTAAGAAAAATACATGAAATGACCACTATTAACTTTGAAAGCTTCAACTTGCTTGATTTGCAATCTTCGTTCTAATCAAATTTGAAGCAATTTACCACCAACTTTGTGTAAAAAATTAATTTGATTTAACATTTCACTTTGAAGAAAATTATCCAATTACCACCTTGCTTATGATTTCCAAGACTTCACTCGAGGAAATCATGTACCGCAACTTCCTCACGGCTTTCTATAAATTCTGCAGTACTCAAATTCTTCATGCTTTTACTTAGCTTTCTTGTTATTTTGTATTTCTTGCTCTACTAGTTCTTGCTTGCTTCTAGGTTATGGATACTCCAATTTTCCTGACCTGCTCTCACCACCAAAATGTTTTCTTAGGAAGTATCACACCAGAAAGGCATGAAAAGGTTTTCTTCATTCAGACTTCCAGTTTCACTGTACCAAATTTGTGCTTAGTTCTTAGGGAAAAGTATGTAGAATCCAGCTGCTACTTCCACTTCTATTTCGACATGGCTTCTCATTTTGTAGCATCACTTATGGATATTGGGCTTCCTATTGAAGATGTTTGCTCGGCTACCAATCTGATAGTAAGGCCTGAATATTTGGAGAATTTGGATACTATTTTATATGTTGCACACCTGACGATCAGAATCCCTTCCATGGATGATATTCCTTGATTCCTGGAACATGGGAAGTGGTTCCACTCTGGCCTTTCCTCACTAACCTCCATATTTGTGACTTTGAAGTTCACCGAGAACTCGCCTACATAGGGTATTTTGCCCTGATAGATGAGGCACCCCATATTGATTGAATGGCTATTCTTATATGTAGCTCGACTTACTCTTTTTTGGTTTTTTGATCGTTTGAAGCAATAATTTTGATACTCCATGTATATACATGATATATACACACATATAGCTTTGTAGTACATCTTAAAGCATGCATTTAGTGTGCATGGTTTTATCATTTTCATTTCACACACATGTTTTTACAAATGTTTGGATTAACTCTCATGTGTAAGATAAGCAAAATTTTCTAATGTAGAGGCCAAATGAAAAGAAAAAGAAAAAGGAAAAGGAAAGAAAGAAAAGCGACAACAAAGAAAAAAACAAAACAAAACAAACCCTATGAAAATAAAACTACCCTAACTGACCCAACTTCTAATTCAATAAACAATTAACCCTAACAAAATAACTTATTTTAATTTCAATGACTATTTCCATTGTTGTTTTGGTACAAATTATAGTAGTTTTATCCTTAAATTCATTCAAAACAATTTCAAAAATTCTATTGTGACAATGAATTCTTCTAAATTTTCCACATTTAATAATCGTATATTTAAAGGTGTACTTACCAATATCTTGGCTCATATGTATGAAAATGACCTCATTAAAGGTCAATTGCACATACTTCATCTGATGCGACCATACTCTACCTTCTTTCAGCCCTAGTTCATGGTTTTTCTCTTTACTCTATTCATTCCCATGAACAGTTGTGTCCATTTCTCAACTTTCTTCTCCTCCAAAAATTTTCATGTCTTTGGTCCTATCTTCACTTTGCAGTTTGTTAGACCAAGATATACCACAATTTATATTGTTATCAGAGAGAGAAAAAGTAAAAGTTTGATACTCTGTATCTTGCATAAAATTAGGAAAATTTCCTTTTTTAACTTGTGAATTTTTAACTTGGAGCAAAATACACGCATCTCTCACTCGATTTTCCCGTGCCTTTTCTTCATTTTCATTTTCCACATATAAGGAGAATGACTCATCAATACCATTTCTTCATTTCTAACGTGATGTCTTTGAATCTCGGCATTCTCACCTATTTTCCTGTAAAAGGTTAGGATTTTCTTTATAATAATTACAGTTATCAAATTGTTTTGATGTATCGGCTAATTTTTTAATATTTCTAGTTCCACTAGGGTTGAACACATTTCTTGTTAACAATTATTTTCTTCTAGTAGTTAGAACTTTTTCTGTTAATGGAATCACTTTACACATGGCCAAACTTACCCTAGTTAAGAAAATTTGACAATCAAGTTCACTGCGATCAGTTGTATCATGAATTCTACACTCGGTGACTCTACCAAAGGTGAATAAACTCAAAAGATGTAATCTCTGGTTAAATTTTTTCCAAATTTTCTCAACTTCCATATTGAAATACCATCTTGCACTAAGTATTCATTTTACAAGCTTTCTCCTTGAAATCAAGACTAATACAAATTTCGAAATAGGCCCTCCTTCTAGCAACAATTCCTATTGATGACGATGTTACTCATAGCAACAGGGTGAATAAATTCTTCACAAACAAACTGCGAATAGCCTATCCTTCTTGAAAGACTTAACCAAAGGAAGCCCTAGGGGATCCGTATGATAGGAAAAAGGTTGGCTTAGTTCAATCCCAAGTCTCTGGTAGTCAGGTCTTGATAGTACTAGGTTCACTTCAGGATATGATGTGATATTGTTGTTAATCTCAAAGGGAATATGTTTGTTTGAAATCATATGTATTAGACACTGTATTTTCAGTTAGATCAAAAAATAACATCATGAAATCAAAAGATTTGAAATATTATTTCATGAATATCAACAATTTTTCTATCACTTAAGTAGATTTAGCTTTAAGCATTTAGCAATTTCATAGGAAACAAAATATTTTCAATAAATTTCCATTCATTCATCTATTTTTTGAAACGTTTTCTAGAATTTAAACATCTATTCTAAAATAAAGCATAAAAATACTGAAAATTAAAATTTCCCTCGGTTATTCTCCATGCATGCCCCAAAGAATTAACCAAATCAAAGCAAACCAATTTATACTTCACTAGATTGTTTCACAGCTACACATAAAACCATGCGAGCTTTTTAAAAGAAGGGTTTTAGTTTGGACATAGAGTAGGTTTTGCATGCACCCTTAAGTGACACAGCATACAGTCTTGTTCGGTTGAACTAAAAAAACCAACTACAAAGATTCATGAGATAGGTAGCTATCAAATTGGCTTCAATATTGATTAATATCTACGTGCATACAAGTTTTTAGATTGGAATGATTTAGAAAATAGGAAAAAGAACAAAACTTAGAGAAGTTTTGGTTTTTCTGATATCCACAAATTCTGAACTTAAAAAGAAGTATCCTCTAGCCTTTTATAGAGGTAAGGCACATAGAGGATAAGACAAATACATGAGAGGAAATCCAAGGGACGAATCACATTAAGGCATGTGGAATGTAGTGACTGGTAAGAGAATTGCAATTGAATTCAACGAAGGTAAACTCAAATCACACATTGAAGCACTTTGGGATTTAATCCTTTATTTTTGCTAGGAAAATAACTTGAATCACGATAGTGTGTAGGAACTTTCCCATATATTTAGAATAATTACTTTGTCATCTTGTTCCCACACTCTATTTTGCTTCGGGCTTTCTACTCTCGAGAATGGGATTCCCCAAAGATTGGCATTTGTCTGCACCACATGTGCAATACCAAAATCTCCAGCCTTCTGGTGGACTCAAAGCCCTTTGCCTTATAACCTCCCAGAGTATACAACCCAATTTGGATATAATTCTATCCGTGATTCAAATTTTCCTTACCGTCCATACCCAAACTCTGCATCTTTTACAATCACAATTTTGACTCATTAAATCCCTATTAAAAAAAAAAAATTATAAACATCCCATGTTAATAAAACCATCATTCAATTATTATCACATAAATTTCTCATAAATAACATGCTTTCTAGCATATTACAAATTCTTGCATGATTATGTTTCATATATCGGGTTACCGGACTATTGGACTCATTCGATAACCTTATGATTTTAAAACTTCACTTTACATCTATACTCGGTACCCGATACTTGGTATTTAGATTTACCCATTAATTTTCCTTAGACTTCGGTTTTACTGGAACTTTCATCTTACCAGACCTCAACAACCAGACCAAAACATTATGCTCATATTTGCATTATCCTTTTTCAAACATTTCTAGTTCCCGATATTCGGTACTCAGAACACTACATTACAAAGTACTCTTTTATTAAATATTTCTCTTTTCTCTTCACTTCTGGTGATCTTTTCAACTAGCTAGCTCCTGCCATAACAGTTAGTTTTTTTTTCTTGGGTCCCCAAGTCTTACAGTCTTGTGGTGTGTTGTGAGACCACACGACACTTTCCTTCTTTCCTTTTTCTTTCATTTTCCTTTCTTTATTTTCTTCTTTCCTTTGCTCACCTTTTGGGGTTTGGTATGTTAGACTTCCAAGAAAGGCAATACCTTCCTTGTCAAGCCTGATCTCCAACCCCTTCTCCTCAATCCTCGTTGTTTGTTTGTTTTTTTTTGTCTACCTTTGAAGATTAGGGTTTTGTCTTTCCACTTGTTTGACCTTGACTCTCAATGATAGTTCCTCATTTTGTGTGCATGTCATGTCAAGTCCCTTCACTCATTTATGTACTGACACTAAAATTTAATGCACTAGCACTAGAATTTCATGCATTAAATGCTTGAGTTTTTAATGCACCATCAATGCAAGGTATTTAGGGCTAAAGTTATGCGTCATTTTATAATTACTCACTTGGTAATTTACATTTCAAAAAGATCTACAACTTTCTTGAGCCTCCTTCCTACCACTCAAAACCACCATTACCACTATGAATCCTTTGTGGTCATGTGTCCGTTTGCATGTGAAATTGCACCAACTAGTTCATGTTGGAGGTTGCATATTGGTGTGTTTTTGTTGTTGCCCACATCGTGTTCATGGACATTTTCTTTTTGTTTTCTTGTGTTGTTTTTTTCTTGCATTCATGTTCATCCTCTCAATTCTCTCATGCATTATAACAGGTTAGTTGAAATTCATGCTTTTCTTTAGTTTATTCAATTGCTACCCTATTCAACATGTGAGATTTTTGTTTGGGTCTTGCACATTTTTTTCTTGTCTTTGTTTTGTTTCCTAGGTATGGTTTTGGGCGTTACCCTGTTTGTTTCACCATGTGCATTTTTCCCCTTTTGTTCTTGCCAATTTTCAACTTTGTTGTATTTCCAAATTGTGTACTTTTTGGTGCATTGTTCGAAGATGTTTGTGATTTCATCATTGGGTATTGAGCCTTTGGATTACCAAGGTTTCCTTTCTCTATGCCTTGACATTTTTTAAACTTGAAGTGTGTCATAATTCGGGCGTCGCAAGTTCCACTTACCCACTACACAAAAGAAACCAACATGATGTATAATGAAACCCCATCCCCTAACCCTTCTTTTGACTTAGTGAAATCTATTAAAACCTTCAGGTTTCAATTTTCATAAATACTTCTTAAACACATTTCTTATATAGGTGAAAGGGAAAAGTGTATACTTGATATCCAATCCCTGACGATGTACAAACACTTAGCCAAAATTCGCTTATTTCCAAGGACCTTTTTCGGACTTTGGGTGTCAAATTTACATGTTGCATGATTCCTTATTAAGGTAGGAAGTATAATGAGACTTTGACCTCCAATGTTTAAAAATCATAAGATCAATTTCCTTCATTTTAATGAAAAGTTTGATAATTTTATGCCTTTGACAAAACTCTCCAAAAGTTCAAGTCAAGTTCAAAAGAATGTAAATCAAGTTTTCAAGTTATAGAGGCTTGAATTAACCAATGCTTAAAAATTTATAGGAACTCATAAAGGGTACATCTGAACCCTGATCCCTGAAAGATTCTTCAAAATTCACGAATTAGGAATACTTCTTAAATTTGAAGAAAATTGCAAGCAAGAGGTATGGGGTATTTTTTAACTCCGAACCCTGAAAACACCTTTCGATCTTCGTGTGTCGGGGGTACCACTTAAGGAGTGAACATTTTCAAGAGTGTAAGAGGTAGAAGGGATCCCCAATCCTTGATACCTAATCAAACACATTTATAACCTAAGGGATTCACATTACAAGCAAAAGGTATGAGGGATCTTTGATCCTCGATGCATGAAGAATAAAGTAAAGTGAAAAATGAACCCTTAGGTGCAAATTTTAATGATATAAGGTAAGGGGTAAGCTTGAAGGCCAATCCTTGAAGCTTTATATAACTTCTCCATAACAAGTTGTGACTTCAAAATGAAGGATTTATGTTGTCTAACATGGCTTGTTTTGTAGGTCCTCTCTTCTTGAAATATTTAAATGTTAATATATGACATTGGTGCTTGCAGGAGATATGCCACCAAAGGATTCATAAGAGATAAAATACCAATACAAAGGTTATCATCCACCCTCAAAGATGTTCTCTCCCTACATTGAGATTGGAGATACAAACTTGGGCCATGTTAGCATGGATGAATTCAATAAGAGAATCAGTGGTAGTTGGGCTAGGACTACAATGGCAAGGGCTTTGGAAAAATCAGGATTGGTAGAAGTTTTTTCCTTTCTAGTGACAGTTTAGTCCCTAGAGTTAGTTTTAACTTGTGCTGTCTATTATAACCATAAGACTAAAGTTATTGGGGGAAAATGGAGAAATTGTGTTAGATGTAACTCTAGAGATGATAGCTTGAAGATTTTCAAAATTCTCGCCCATCTTGAATATGAGGCAATAGACATGAAGAAAGCTGTCAAATATTTTGATGATAGTACAATAGAGAATTTTAACTATATTAACAATAGTCTATTGGAAAAACCCAAGAAGGTCTTTGCTGCTAAATTAGCCAAGGTGGAGCATAGAAGTGAGTACAAAGAAGATTTCAAGGATCTAATTGTCCTATTGAGCTAGGTGTTTGGGTATCAACATGCATGATATTTTTACCCATGGATGGTAATATTCATCAAGATAATCAATTCTTCCAACAAGAAGAAAATTGATTAGGCTTTCCTTATAAGTGATACTATTCGTGAGCAATTGAGTAATGTCCTCACAACTCATAAGTTTTACATGACTTCCTATTTAGTCTATTTGTTTTCTTCACAAGCTTCATTCCCAAGACTTAATAGGGTTGGTTCCTTCGAGATTGGAGAAGTGACAATATACCAACACTATCCTCAATTGGAGTTGGAGGCAATCTATCAACATTTCTATGTTGTCAATGATAATTTTATTTACTCAGTGATTTGAGGCTTAGAGGGAAACTTCTCTAGGAGAATTTCTAATAAATCAATGGAATTAATAAAAGAAATTGGGAACTGGTATATCTAGTACAAGACCTTTTCCTACATTAGAGTGGAAGGCTTCCACAAAATTCCATACAATCTCCCTAGGCACCCTTCATATAAGATGCTTTTGTTGGAGGTTTACAGACAATTAATAAAGTACAATAGCTTATTGCTAGGAAGCATAAACATGGATATGGTTTCCCTATCAAGGTGGGAGTATACTCCTACACCAACATGTATAATGCTAAGAGTGTAGATGTTGAGATGGCTAGGTATAACCTTGCACTACATAATAATGCTAGACCCTGATTTGATCTTATTGGTAATTACATCAAGGTTATGGGTGCCTATTTCAACCATAACCCAAAAATTGAGAATCAATGGGAAAATTGTGAAGAAGAATACAAAGTCTGAATGAAAGATTACTACTGGATAACAAACTTCTTGATAAGGAATTTTACTGAGGTCCATGTTTCTAAAGAGAAAAAGGAAGATGGGAAGATCCTTGATCCTTCTTATTTGGGTTAGAAAGTGTATAAGCAACCCATTTTCAATGTATATTTCTTAATAGAGGAAGATAATGACATCAAAATCAGAGAAAAGGATGTTGTGGATCACTCTCTCAAATGGGTAGAGAGACCTTTTCCCATGGAAAAATTACCAACATCTGAGAAGTATGTTGAGAAGAAGGGGGGAGGTATAACTAAAGTAGCCACCAAGGAAGGGAGGTCATCTGCTACAAAAGATAAACCATCTTCAAGTGCTTCCTCAACCAAGAAAAGGGAAAAAGGAGAACCTACTAAAGAAGCAAGAAGGAAAATAAAGAAGTCACAGTGATATTGCCTTAGGTGAGGATGAGGAGGAACCTGAGGACAAAATTGGACTGGTTCAAAAGAAAATAACCAAGGAAGCTATCAGAGAGAGGGAAACCCAATAGGAAGCCCAAAAAATGTACTCCTCAACTCCACCTCATGAGTCACCATTGTCATCTCAAACTTCATCACCCCAGGCCAAAGCACCTACTCTACCATCTTAGCCATCACCGTCTCCTCCTTCCCCTCCAAAAGATGACCCACCTCACGAAGAGGAAGTTCTTGTTGATACAACATTAGAGGAAGGAGAGATGGAAAAAGAAAATCCTTGAGAGGAAAAGGAACAGGATGAAACCCACATGGGGGAATTCCAAAATGGAGAAACACATGTAGAATTGCACACCGAGGAAGGGTATACTGAGAATGTATAGGTGAAGATGAATTTCAAAAATATATATGTTGAAGAAGAAATTGATAAAGAAAAGGAACAAGAGCAGCCTCATGATGAAGAGGTTGATCAAGAAAATAAAGTTACTGAGGAATTGCCTCATATAGAGGAGGAAGTGCATCAAGAAAGAGGCCAACTAGGAGAAAAGGTTACTCAAGAGCCCAGACAAGAAGAACCCAAAGATGATGCTTAGGATTCCCACTATATGGAATTCTTAACTCCTCAGATACATCTGTAGCTATATTGGTGTGGTTGAACCACACAATTCAAAAGAGACAACACACTTATGTGGAGACTCTAGAGAAAAGCTTGAGAATGTTTAAAAAGTCCTTCCAATCTCTTGGGAGAAGGAAGAAAGCATAAATGATATCCACTATCTTCATGGATGAACAAGGGAATAGGACAATAGAAACAACTATCCCTTTAGTAGACAAATTGGAATAAAAAATGACTATTGATGATTACCATATCAGACTAGTGGAATTGGGAGTACAAACTAGGGAATGAGAGCAAAAGTCTCTACAAACGCCCATCTT